>ML808801.1:83937-97010 GCA_009831015.1 Picea engelmannii
ATCCCACTAAATCATGAAAGCGAGTAAGATCCAAACCATTCAGATGCCACCTCACCATGGAAGTTTCTCCTTCTAGAAGATTCGAGAAAATGCTCATTTTTCCCACGTGTAAGCATTCTCGCACCCTGCTTATAGTGCAACCTGCGAACTATTCACACCCTAGCTATGATGCAGCCTGTGAGAATTAGGAATTCTCGCATCCTAATACATAGGCATCCTGTGAACTTCCTTTTTTATAAGGTTTTTACACAGGAAAATGCAACTTCTTTTCTCAGGAAAAGTTCTTCTCCCTTCTCTCTTTAGGAACTCAAGTCACTGACCCCTCTAAAGGCAAGAGATAGGTTTACATCATTAATGGTCATAGGGATGACAAAAATAATGTGTAACACCAATACCCATCAGAATATAAATGGATTGAATGGTTTGATTAGGTGGATCAACGGAACTGGGAAAGAAAGGGAGAGGGTAGAAAGTTGTTAGCAGGAGCATTCCATTGGGCAAGGAGTCACAACATCTTACAGATCAAAGGAAATCAAATTCTATATCAGACAAAAGGGATATATAATGATGAGTATAAGCATGGTGAATATGACAAAATCAAGAACATCCATTGTACAGAGATCCTTTCTGCAAACAGATAAAGATTTCTTAAACAATAAACAATGATTTAATGGGAAAGATCCATCAGATCATTTGTTGTTCATGAATCCATCAATCAATAGTAGCTATGATCCTCAAAACCTACAATATGTTCAAGCAAGAAGATAAAAAAGTGGGAAAACAAAGAACACAATATGATAACAACTCTCATGAATATTTAATGGAAACAAATGTCATTACAACCAAGCCCCCAAGCTTACAAATGAGCAACTAAAACTTCTCCTCGAGTTCTCGCCTCTCTTGGTTCATTAATCCAACCCTTTCCTTCTCAAAATCCCTTTCATTTATAGTCAATGACCTCTATACACCCTAAGGAGGTCGAAACCAAGGAGATACATAGGATCCTCCATAATTTAGGAGTCTTGTTACAAAATATTCCAACAAAAACTTAACAAAATCCTATTTTCCAAGATCTTTCCTATTGTGATAAATTCCTATTGAAACATGTCATCCTGATTGATTTGGATATGGAACCCATGTCCCTCATATCAAACTAACTCCTAGGAGACCATTTGAACCTTCCTTCACAGCTGGTAGCCTTCCCATAGGTTGAATTTGTCAAAATGTTAGAGTTTGCAGCGCCTGTAACAACATGCGTTGCAAACCTTCCTATAGGTGATGTGTGACATCCCCCCAAAATAAAATATTTTTATTTTTGTGTGTTGGAAATTTATTTCTGTTTTTGGTAAATTCAAATCTGGGAAATTTTTGCCATTTATGGCAATTTCGAATTTCGAATTTAATAATTGTATTTAAATATTGTGACTGTTGGGCAGAGATCTGTATGGACTCAACTAACTATTTGACTATGACACTTGTATCACAACATAATAATTATAATAATTGCAGGATCATAAATGGAACAACCATGTTAAAATCAGTTGACCATGACTCCATGAGTGGGGGAACATGTTGGAAATGCCTCTAGGCTGATTATGAGAAGTCGAAAATCAGAGATTTGGCCACTGGAAGCCCCTGAAAATCAGGGATTAAGAGAGCTGCGAAAATCCCCAAAGGAGGGAAAAAGACCTGGGCAAAAAAATGATAAATAGCATATGTGAGGAGGTGGGACACTACCAAGTATGCTGGGAAAGGATTCTTGAGATCTCTTGCTATTATGAACACTGGGGATTGGGTGTGAGGCAAGAGGATTCTGCTGAAACAGAATTGCCTTGCTGTTATGAGCACTATTGAGTAAGTGTGAGGCAAGAGGATAACTGTTGGAATTGAATGACATTGTTGAGGAGGAGTTTCCAAGTTCGCCCCCATGGATTCATGGTCAGGCTAGGCGGTGAATCGAGCAAGTTACCTTGGCTACCCTATTCTACGGTTGGGAGGAACATGGTTGTTCCCTTTGTCTTCCCGTGGATTGGATTCAGATATGTTGATCTACCCCTCTTTATTTTGAATGGCTATGTTTTGATTGATGATAGGTATCTGATGTGTGATTATATCTAATTGCGTTAATGTAAACATTTTCCTCTCTGTTCTTCGATGTTTTGTGGGTAACTGATATTATGCATCTAATTGTTTCTAAATTGGAAATAATTCTTTGAATGGATGACGCTTATCGTGGTATTAAATGTACAATCATAGTCTAAATTCTGGAGTGGTCCCTCCCGAAATCTGGAAGTGCTAGGCAAATTTATTTTTATAGAAGTTGAGTTTAAGAAAGCCGGTCCATTTATGAGTTAGGTTTAATTTGAAGTCAAAATACTAGATGTACAAAATTTGGAAAGTTAAAGAATTTTGGGAACCCCGGGATCCAAACTCAGATCCCTCGGACCATCATTTATAATTTCTAAACTCTGATGGAATGATATTCTTATTCTTGTATTTACATAGATGCACAAATCTAGTATTGTTGATGTTTAATGCATTGTTTAAAGAGGCTCTGAGTGAACATAATAGGAGTTACCGTTTACAAAACCTGTTACCCTATTGTACCCCTTTTGTAAATTATATGCGTATAAAACTCAGAAGTTATTTTTTTTTTGGAATTCTTATAAGTAAATGGATATTGAATCCTTCTACACCTATTGTTTCAAAAAATGAAAGTAAGAATATCGGTACAAGGTAAAAATATTAGAATTATGAAAATAATGTGATTTTCGGCATTCGAGACTTGTTGGTTACATTTATACGAAGTTTCGTTGCTTTTCCAAACCTTGAAACCCCGAATCCTGAAATCCCGAAGTGTTGGTCCCACACCCTTTCACCTTTCGGAATTCGGGAGTGGTTGTGTGTTGTTGTTTGGCATTTGAGACCCTGAAACCCTGAATCTCGAAATCTTGAACTGTTGGTCCCAGACACTTTCACCTTTCAGAAATCGGGAGTTGTTGTGTGTTGTTGTTTGGATTTTGAAACCCCAAAACCTCGAATCCTGAAATCTCGAAATGTTAGTTCCTTTCTTTTTCGCAACTCGAAAATTGTTGTACATTGGATGTTTGGTTATGGAACTTGTGAAGTTTCGAACCCCGAAATCCTGAAATATGGGTCTCACCTTTTATTTTCTTTCACATTTTCGGAAGTTTGTTCATGTTGATGTTTGGATAATGGAATTCGCGAAGTTCTGAACCCCGAAATCCTGAAATATGGGTCTCACCTTTCTTTTCTTTCTCATTTCAGAAGTTTGTTCATGTTGATGTTTGGATACTGAAACTAGCAAAGTTCTGAACCCCGAAATCCAAAAATACGGGTCTCACCTTTCTTTTCTTTCGCATTTCATAAGTTTGTTCATATTGATGTTTGGATACCGGAACTCGCGAATTTCCGAACCCCGAAATCCTGAAATGTAGGACCCACTTTTCCTTTTTCACATTTTTGAAAGTTTGTTTATGTTAATATTTGGACACTGGAACTTGTGAAGTTTCGAACCCCAAAATCTAGAAATGCGGGTCTCACCTTTCCTTTTTCGCATTTCGAAAGTTTTCATATGTTGTTGTTTGGTACTTGAACTCACGAAGTCCCGAACCCCGAAACCCCAAAACCCCGAAATGCGGGTCTCACTTTTCCCTTTTGCATATCGGAAGTTCGTATATGTTGAAGTTTTGGGCACTTGAACTCATGAAGTTTCGAGCCCCGAAACCCCGAAGCACTAGTCCAACCTTCCCTTTGTTTCGCATTTTAGAGGTTTCTATCTGTTGATGTTTGTCTTTTGTACTCACGAAATCCTGAACTCTGGAATGTCGAAATGCTGGTCACTTTCCGCGATTTCGGGAATTGTTGTGCATTGATGTTGGCTGTTGTACTTGCAAAATCCCGAACTCCGAAATCCCAAAATGCTGGTCACTTTTCACGATTTCGGGAATTGTTGTGTGTTGATGTTAGTTGTTGTATTCGCAAAATCCTGAACTCCGAAATCCTGAAATGCTGGTCACTTTTCACGATTTCAAGAATTATCGTGTGTTGATGTTGGCTGTTGTACTCACGAAATCCCGAACTCCGAAATCCCGACATGCTGGTCATTTTTCGCGATTTTCAGGAGTTGTCGTGTGTTGATTGGAGAGTCTTCATTCCAGATAGAGGTATGGAAGTAACAGACCGTATTACAAGTCATTTGAAATGCAAACATATGGTAATATTTTTATGTAGGGAATTGGCCATAAAATCCCAAAGTTACTTGTATTGCTAAGACTGTGGTATTGTTTATAGGCACAAACAGATAGAAAATTAATTATAAATTATGGGATCTTAGATAAACATTGAAGTGAAGAGTAAACACTTTTATATCGTCAATTAGGAAACTTTAAGTTGAATGGTGAGGAAATCCGACGACAATAAGGATTCTAACAAAGTTTCAGACTCAAGCCTCATAACATAAATCTTACTTGCTTGAAATCTCAAAACTTTTCATGGATAAATGTACAAACAATTTTTTTTTTTTGTGACTGTTTTTTAGGTACATTACATATGGTATCAGAGAAAAATTACAACACTGGGCGTAAACAGGGCCACATTAATTGCTTAGTATATGTTCTGATTTATGAAAAAACTAATAAGTCTTGTGGATTACAACCAGAAAGCATTTATGTTTTGTGTTGAATAATGGTAACTCAAGAAGGTGCAAAAATCAGGATGGAAGGGAATCCGCAACAAGGACCTCCTGGAGATCCAAGACAGAACAATGATGGAAGTTCACCCACAGAGGTGTTGGAAACAATGAGGAACCTTATTATTGAACTACTGGTTTTCAAGGCCGACAATGAAAAATTGAAGAAGGAACAACAGGAACAACAAGAGATAAATGAAGTCCTGCTGCATAGTATAGTAACCAAGAAAATCCCAAAATATGTTAATCATGAGGAGGAGGTCAACAAAAGGGCCTCCAAGAATTCTAGTGTGAAAACAAAAAAATGAGACAGTTCATCTAAAGGGACACCTTTAGCTGAAGACAAAACCATACCAGACAGAAAAACAAAAACAAACAGACCACCTTGAAGGAGAATTTAAAAAGATTAAACCAACTACTTTTGATGGAGAATCTAGGACAGGAGAAAAATTCGAGGCATGGTTGTTGGACATCAAAAAATACTTCCAATTATACAACTATTCCAGTAACATGAAAGTCAGAATGGCCATCTATAATCTGAAGGGGAAGGCTAGCATTTGGTGGCAGGACCTAAAATTGGCCAAGGGCCTAAAGGAGAAACAGTTGGAATGGTCTGACTTTAAGAAGTATTTTAAGAAACAATACCTTTCTGAAAGCTATTATGAAAGGAAGATGAAATAATTCTATGAGTTACGAATCGAACAAATGATGATGGAAGATCTTATAAATAAATATTTGGAACTACTAAGGTCCGTACCATACATCCGAGAGGACAAGGTAAAAATCCAATGATTCATAAGTTGTTTACCATAGTCCTATAGGGACATAATTGAGTTTGAAAACCCCAAATCCTTGAGTGAGGCATTCATGAAAGAACAAATGTGCTATGACTAGTATAAACAACGGGTAGAGCTTCCCAAGACCTGGAAGGATAAGAAGCAAGATGGAATAAACCAATGGAAGAAGGGATACCAACCAACGCCTTATTGGAATGCAACAAAAAGTTTCCCAAGGAAGGATTTTCACTCCAATCATCCGAATACAAAAGGTAACTGTAAACCAATAAACCTGGGAATGAAGAAGTTTGGAGACAACTCCCGCGATCCATTAAAGTGTTGGGAGTGTGGAGAGCCTCATCTAAGGAGGAACTGTCCATGTTTAATTACAACAAACATAACTATTGTTCACAATTTACAGGAAGCCTCGACAATGGGAGACATGGGCAGAAATTTGCATCGGATAAATGTAGCCATAGATGGTCAACAAGCTGACCACCAGTCCTTGGTGGTAGAAATCGAAGGTAAAATCTATGACACTCGAATTTCTATTTTAATTGACCCTAGAGCTACGTTAAGTTATATTACTCCTAATGTAGTAGAGTCGAATAAACATAAGAAACAAAAGCACAAAAAATCTTGGCTTGTACAACTAGCAACAGGTACTAAAAGAAGAGTAGTTAACTTTATTTATGATCTTGAGTTAAGCTTAGATGGTCAAAATAAGGACCAATCTGAACATCCTACCACTAGGATCTTATGATATGATTATCGGGATGGATTGGTTGCAACAACACAAAGAAGTATTAGACTGTTATACAAAGATACTTAGCTACAAAGATAATTTTGGCACTATTAGAACGTCCCAAGGCATACCAAAACCTGTGTTAATCAGACAAGTATCAGTGATGCAATTCAAGAAATGTATTAGAAAGGGATGTCAAGTTTATGTCATCCAAGTAATGAATCTATTAGAAAAAGAAGATAAGCCCCAGTTAGAAGACTTTGTTGTCCTACGTGAATTCAGAGACATGTTTGTTGATGAGATACCAAAACTACCTCCTAGGAGAGAAATAGATTTCTCCATAGAATTACTACCCGGATTAGCCCCTATCTCAAAATCACCCTACCGAATGAGTCTACCAGAACTAACAGAATTAAAAATACAATTATAGGAATTGTTGGATAAAGAGTATATCAGACCAAGTGTCTCGCCATGGGGAACACCAGTCCTCTTTTTGAAAAAGAAATAAGGTACTCTAATACTATGTATCGATTATAGACAACTGAACAAAGTGACCATTAAGAACAAATACCCCTTACCCGGGATAAATGATCTGTTCGATCAAGTTGGTGGGGCCAATATCTTCTCAAAATTGGATTTATGATCCAGATATCATCAAGTTAGGATAAAGGACCAGGACATAAACAAAATAGATTTTCGAACAAGATATAGACACTACGAGTTTTTAGTCATACCTTTCAGACTCACTAATGCACCAACCACATTTATGTGCTTGATGAACAACATTTTCAGCCAACACTTAGACAAGTTCGTAGTAGTATTTATCGACAATATTCTGGTCTATTCTAAAACAGAGGAGGAACATGATGAACACTTACGAATAGTTCTGCAAACACTAAGGAAACACAAACTATATGCAAAATTCGACAAATGTGATTTTTATCAAAAAGAAATACAATATTTAGGACATGTCATCTCCTCAGAAGGTATTGTTGTAGACCCAGAGAAGATAAAAGCCATTATGGAATGCCCAGTACCTAAGGATGTGGCAGATATCCGGTCATTCATGGGAATCACCAGATATTATCACATATTTATAGAAGGGTTCTCCTAGATAGCCTACCCTATCACGTCATTACAAAATAAAGGGACCAAGTATAACTGGTCGCAAAAGTGTCAAGACAGTTTTAACAAGCTAAAAGAATTATTGACATCAGTGCCCATTTTGAAGGTAGCAGACCCAGATAAAGACTTCACAGTATGCGTTGATGCAAGTAAAGAGGGACTAGGTGGTGTTCTAACTCAGGAAGGGAACGTGATTTCTTATGAGTCCCGAAAATTAAAGGAACATGAGAAAAATTATGTCACTCATGACTTAGAATTGGCAGCAGTAATACATGCGTTAAAAATGTGGTGACACTATATAATGGGTAGAAAATTCTTACTATTGACGGATAATAGCGGAGTGAAATATTTTTTTAACCAACCAAACCTTAATGTGAGACAAGAAAGGTGGCTATCCTTCTTGAGCGAATTTGACTTTGAGGTTAGACATATCAAGGGTAAGGAAAATAAAGTAGCAGATGCTTTAAGCCATAGAATCCATGGGTTATTTGAGATAAATATCAGCAGGGAAGAAAGTGATCTGGAACAAAGAATAGAAACAAAAGGTATTAATCGCGAAAATTACACTAAGATGATGGCAGAATTGGAAAACAATATCACAAACTCAGATGAACCGGATATAAGTATAGACAAGGAGGGACTATTATGATTTAAAAACAAACTTTACATACCAGATTCAACAGAGCTAAAATTAACTATTTTAGACGAAGTGCATAAGAAACTATATTCTGGCCATTCCAGCTACAAAAAAACAATAACAACACTCATAAAACTATTTTACTGGCCTAACATGAAGGGCGAAACAACAAAATATTTGGCTAGGTGCCAAGATTGTCAGCAAGTTAAGGCCGAACACCAGCATCCAGCCGGCCTATTACAACCATTACCAGTACCAGAATGGAAATGGAAGACCATATCGCTGGACTTTATAACAGGTTTTCCTAAAACTCAGAAACAGAATGATTCTATCATGGTTGTAATCGATCAACTCAGTAAGTCTACACACTTTATTCCTGTAAAGTCTACTTTTAAAGCTGTTAACATTGCTGAAATATTCATGAAATAAATTTTTAGACTGCATGGTATTCCTAAAATGGTGATTTCAGATAGAGATGTAAAATTCACATCCGCTTTCTGGAAGGAAGTGTTTGCAGGGCTAAATACTAATTTGAATTTCAGTACGAGTTATCATTCACAAACGGATGGATAGACCGAAAGGAGAAACCAAATAATAGAGGATATGCTTCGCATGTATGTAAGAACAAAACCGAACAAGTGGGAAGACTACCTACACTTAGTAGAATTTGCATATAACAATGGGTACCAAACTTCGGCTAAGTTGAGCCCTTTCGAAATACTGTACGACAGAAAGTGTACAACTCTAATTAGTTGGGATAAACCGGTTGATAGAATCATGGTTGGACCAGAGATGCTCCAAGAAATGGAGAACATGGTAAGGAAGGTACAACAAAACTTAAAAGAGGCACAGGACAGACAGAAGAGCTATGCGGATCAGAAAAGAAGACACTTGGAATTTCAAATGGAAGACCATGTTTATTTGAAGGTGAAAGCCAGAAAAAACTCATTGAAGTTGGGGAACTGTGCCAAGATGGCACCCAGGTTTTGTGGGCCCTTCGATATACTAGCTCTAATTGGACTCGTAGCATATCATCTTGCACTTCCAGCTAATCTAAGAATTCATAATGTATTTTATGGGTCTTTGCTGAAAAAGTATATTCATGACCCTACTCATATGATTGATTGGAACTTGGTGTAGGTGGAACCCGAAGGCGAGTTCCAGGTGGAACCCCTATGCATTTGGGACCGAAGAGAAATAGCAGTTCGAAACAGATTCGTCGCTCAGGTAAAGGTGCAATGGAAGCACTTTAGTCCTGAGGAGACCCCTTGGGAATTACAAGGAGATATGCGGAAATCTCATCCAATCATGTTCCAGGAAAGGAACGAACATTGAGGACAATGTTTTCCTAAAGGTGGAAAGGATGTGACATTCCCAAAAAGTAAAATATTTTTATTTTTGTGTGTTGGAATTTTTTTTCCATTTTTGGCAAATTCGAACATGGAAAATTTTTGCCATTTATGGAAATTTCGAATTTCGAATTTAATAATTGTATTTATTTATTATGAATGTTGGGAAGAGATATGTTTGGACTCAACTAACTATTTGACTATGACACTTGTATCACAACAGAATAATTATATTAATTGCAGGAGGAAAAATGGAACAACCATGTTAAAATCAGCTAACCATGACTCCATGAGTGGGGGAACATGTTGGAACTACCTCTAAGTTGATTACGAGAAGTGGAAAATCAAATATTTGGCCACTGGCAGCCCTTGAAAATTAGGGATTAAGAGAGATATGAAAATCCCCAAAGGAGGGAAAAAGACCCGAGCAAAAAATTGATAAATAGCATATACGAGGAGGCAGGACGCTGCCAAGTATGATGAGAAAGGATTCCTGAGATCTCTTGCTGTTATGAACACTATGGATTAAGTGTGAGGCAAAAGGAGCCTGCTGAAACAAAATTTCCTTGTTGTTATGAGCACTATTGAGTAAGTGTGAGGCAAGAGGATAGTTGTTGGAACTGAAGGACATTGATGAGGAGGAGTTTCCAAGTTTGCCCTCATGGATTCATGGTCAGGCTAGGGGGTGAATCGGGCAAGTGACTTTGGCTGCCCTATTCTACGGTTGGGAGGAACATGGTTGTTCCATTTTTCTTCCCGCGGATTGGATTCAGATATGTTGATCTACCCCTCTCTATTTTAAATGGATATGTTTTGATTGATGGCAGGTATCTGATGTGTGATTATATCTAATTGTGTTAATGTAAATGTTTCCCTCTCTGTTCTTGGATGTTTTGTGGGTAACTAATATTATGCATCTAATTGTTTCTAAATTGGAAATAATTCTTTCAATGGATGACGTTTATCGTGGTATTAAATGTACAATCACAGTCTAAATTCTGGAGTGGTCCCTCCCGAAATCTGTAAGTGCTAGGCAAATTTATTTTTATAGAAGTTGAGTTTAAGAAAGACGGTCCATTTACGGGTTAGGTTTAATCTGAAGTCAAAATACTAGATGTACAAAATTCTAAAAGTTAAAGAATTTTGGGAGCCCCATAATCCAAACTCAGATCCCTCGGATCATCATTTATAATTTGCAAACTCTGATGGAATGATATTCTTATTCCTGTATTTACATAGTTGCACAGATCTAGTACTATTGATGCTTAATGCATTGTTTAAAGAGGCTCTCAATGAACATAATAGGAGTTACCTTTTAGAGAACCTGTTACCCTATTGTACCCCTTTTGTAAATTATATGCATATAAAACTCATAAGTTAGATTTTTTTTTGGGAATTCTGATAAGTAAACGGATATTGAATCCTTCTACACCTACCATATCATAGAACGAAAGTAAGAATATCATTACAAGGTAAAAATATTAGAATTATGAAAATAATGTGATTTTCGGCATTCGAGACTTGCTAGTTACATTTATACGAAGTTCCCTTACTTTTCCAAACCCCGAAACCCCGAATCCCAAAATCCTGAAGTGTTGGTCCCACACCCTTTCACCTTTCAGAATTCGGGAGTGGTTGTGTGTTGTTGTTTGTAATTTGAAACCCTCAAACCCCGAATCTGAAATCCTGAAGTGTTGGTCCCACACCCTTTCACCTTTCGGAATTCAGGAGTTGTTGTGTGTTGTTGTTTGGCTTTTGAAACCCCGAAACCCCGAATCCCGAAATCCCAAAATGTTAGTTCCTTTCTTTTTCGCAACTCAAAAATTGTTGTAAGTTGGATGTTTGGCTATGGAACTTGCGAAGTTCCGAACCCCGAAATCCCAAAATATGGGTCTCACCTTTTCTTTTCTTTTGCATGATCTAAAATTGAAGAAGACTTGAAAAACTTGAATAATTATTGCAAGTGAAATGTTATGTGTTTAAAGCAACAGGATCAATTTGCAACACATAAATTAAGGATTACTTATGCGAAATAAACATAGACAGCAACATAAACAATGAACATCAACACATAAACACAACAACTTGATAAAGGAGTTCACCCCTCTCCGGGCTACATCTCCTGGTCCAGCTTCCAATGGATCATTATTATTAAATTGATCAAAGTGCTAAAAAAACATGCCTTACAATGCTCAAAATGACAAACCAACTGCTCCAATGGCTTCCCAGCGTCCTAAAACCCCTGTCTGGGCTCTTTCGGCACCTCAATCGGTCGAAAAATGAAGAAGTTAGGCCTCCTGGAAGTCTCCCTCTTCAACTTTGTTGTCTCTGGTTCTACAAATCGCACCCTTTTCCTTTCAAACCTAGCTCACACGCTTATTTAAGCGTAAAAAATTAGTCCTGTACACAACCGCGCACCGGTACAAACCGTAGGATAGTTAAGGGCACGCCAGCCCTTAACTTCCTAGGCATCTGGGCACATGGTGCATGGAACCATAGGCTAGGCGTAAAAATGGTTTAACCGTTTGAACCGTGCAAACGGTATAACTCCCGCGCAAATGTATAACCATGTGCATTACACTATGGTATAAACAATGCAATATATATATATATATATATGGCACAATACATATAAACTTTGGTCCCGTGCATTTTAAATCCGCGCGCATATATTTACACACGGTTCTATAGTGTAATGAAACCATGGGTCGGGGCTTAAGCCCCGGCCCGCGACCTTTTCCATATAATACAAAATGTAAACATAAATATATGTTTTATGACATAGCTAACAAGGAATAATGGCGGGAACGTTGGTTATCGGAGTTTTATGAAATCGTTGGTGTTGGGGGAGGTCCAGGGGTCGAACCCCGCGACCTCCATAACATTTTATATAAACATAATTGTCCAATAAACAAAGGACACGTGGCGCCATTGGATTGGGCCACGTGTCTTCATATTACTTGCCAGTCGGACATGTGTCCTCACCCAATTCGCCAAAAACCAACCAATCGATATGCACCATGTCATCACCGTACGGTCTGTACAACCCTGCCACGTTACCATACAGACTGTACGGACTGTACGGACAGGTATAGTCAGCATCCCAAAATTTTGCTTGTTTGGCTTGGCGGACAGATCGCGATATCTCCTCCATACAGACTCCGTTTGCGGAAGTAAATATACCGCCGAAATCAGGAAGACGAGATGGACGCAATGGAACTGTTTTCGTCGCATTCCGAGCACTTTGAAAATTGAGCAAAATTTGATCCCCTGATCACACCTCCCCATTGGGAAGCTTTTGGACCTCCAAAATACTATCTTGGTCTATGTAAAGAGGAGGGTATAGTTTCCTCACCCTTCCAACCTCAATCCACTTGGCCTTGCTTGGATTCATCCCTTTAAGACCAACTCGCAAATACTCCACATTTCCTCGCTTCGAAGTTCGCATCCTCCTGTCAAGTATGGTGTCTTCCTGCAGTTCTGTTAGATACTCTATAGAAAAATCATCTATGGAAGGAATCTGAACATGCTCTCCTTGATCATCAATCAATGGAGGCTCATACAACTTCAAATTCTCAACATTAACCACTGCATACATCTGCATATATGGAGGCAAATCTAAACGAAAAGCATTGTTACCAATCTTGCCGACAATTTTGAAGGGACCATATCAAATTGGTTTCAAATTTTTACCTTCTCCTTTAAGCCTCTCCTTGCTGATGTAAAGCCA
>ML808802.1:0-34027 GCA_009831015.1 Picea engelmannii
CTTATTGTAAAAATCATCTTCTTTCGAATGTGATTAGCCATCACATCTCTTCTCAGAGATAATATGCCACCATTCTAGCGAGTCTTTCACTCTGTATTTCTACAGTTTTGTACATTTCGATCTTTAATAGAAATTATGTATTATTGTGTCTCTGTATTTATGGGTATATATATGATATATCTTTGTTATATTATTGGATATTTTATATATCTCTATACATTTCTTCATTATATATCCACTCTCATTTCATGCCCAAAATAATATGGATCAATGGTATTAGAGCAGGTTTCTTTTGGTCATTTTTCAGTGGATGTCTCCGACGACGTCTGTTTATAGCAAGTTGGATATTGAGCTTGTCTCTCTTCAGGAAAATCGCTCTCGCGTGCCTAAGAAACCCTCCATGGTAGAAGAAAAGAAAAATGTTGAAGCAAAACATTCTAGTAATTGGTTGCTTGAGCAAGCTCTCATGTGATAGAGGGATGAAATGATGGATAATTTTTCCAAAATCCTTCAACTTCTGTCAATAACTACACCTGTGTCTTCATCAAGCAACCACTTTGGAGGAACCTCTCCTTTGAAGGAACAAGTTAGTTTTGATATTCATGTATTTGAAGGAGAGATAGATGCAGATGCCTTAGAAAAATGGTTAAATCTGCTAGAAGGTTATTTCTCTGTTCACAATTTCTATGATAGGGAAAAGATCACCTTCACACTCCTTAATTCTCTCCTCCATGTCAAACATTGGTGGTAAATGTACTGTGAGCAGAGTTCCACAGAGGAGTCTGGAATATATGGGGGCCAATCCCACTTGGGTTTGTTTGTGGATGCGGTCAAGGAACAATATTACCATGTTGGTAACTATGATGAGAAATACATGAGATGGACCACACTACAACAAGAGAGGGGCCAAATAGTGTTGAAGTTCACAAATAATGTCCATACCTTTCGCACCAAGCTGGGTATCAAAGACTCTCAGTGACTTCTAGTTATGAAATACTACTGGGCTTTGCATAGGTACATCCAAAATGAGATGTATTTCCTAGACATCTCATCACTAGGATATACCTATCGATATGTTGTCAAAATTGAACAAAAATTTAGGCATGAGAACAAACGGGAGTTCGAGTCTACAAATCCACAACAACCAAAGTATGATAAAGATGGCCCTAACAAATAGTGTCCCAAAAACCTGTCAAAGCCACAAGAAAATAAGGGTAACGGAAAGACAAAGAAGGAAACTAAAAAGTGGTGCGATTTCTACAAAAAACACTAGCACAACACTGAAGAATATCACTCAAAACAATAATTGGTGGAGGAGATAAAAGAAAAGTAGTTGAGCCCTGATTCATAATATGATTCATAAAATAATGGAATAAGACAAATCATCGACCTAGACCCCACTGTTGTTATCACGACCACAAAAATTCAACTAGAAGAACCATCTGACCTTGAAGAGGGGGATCACATTTTTCATTCATATATTTGGGTGAAGGGGACCCCGCTACATTTTATTGTTGATAGTAGAATCCATAAGAACCTCATCTCAATAGAGGTCATCAAGCAATTGGGATTTTCGATAACACAACACCCACAACTATACAACATCGGGTGGCTTCTCTAGGGACGATATCTCTGTGTCATCCAACAGTGTTGATTGTCATATCGAATCCAACCCTTCAAGGATGAGGTATTATGTGATGTTACTACATTGGATGTCTATGATTTTCTTTTGGGCCAGCCATATATGTGGAAGCACCATGTTATTTATGAGTCTAGACCCCGTAGTGTCATTGTTACTCTGGGGGGTCATCTCTATAGGATACTAGATTTACTTCCAACTATTGTCCCACCTAAACAGTTCTGAAAGGTAGTATCTCATACTACAAAATTAAAATTCTTCACAATCTGTTCAAAAGGTAAACAAAAGGACAGTGCAACCACTACAACCTCAATCCAAGAACCTTCTATCTAGTAGAACCAAGTCAACAAGATTGAAGAAAAGCACAAATATTTATTTTTAATATATTCATCTCATCAGGTTCTCGACAACCTCCCATAAACCAACCAGCGCAACTTCTCCAACAAGGCAAGCGACACACCAAGATTGAGATTCAACAAATGTGTCCCCCTCTCCCTCAAGAACTCAACGGAATGGAGATAATTGCTTCCTAATGAGGGAGGATTTATCTCGGTGGATATCTATGGCCACCCACCTATTCCAACTGGCCCCCAAAAAATTGTTGACAATTTACTATTTTTAGAATTTGTTTGTTTCCTAAACGTTCAGGGTCTTATGAGGACCTAAATGTAACTTTTTTGCGATCGGGCACCTCAATAATAGTTTAAGACTCTCATTGAGCCCCCAAAATAAATATTATCATTGATACCTTTCCAATGATCTATCACATGCCCCAAACAGAGATCTTATTCCAAACTTACGCCCCGAGGAAGTTGATACACTAAACTACCCAAAACGGGGTCCACAAAACTGTTGGATTTTCATCTTTCGGGGTTAGGGTTTTGGATTTTATTTATGTTAAAAATTCCTTTGAAGCCTCATTGTAATAATCATTTTCTTTCAAATGTGAGTATCCGTCACATCTCTTCTTAGAGATAAGTTTCCACCATTCTAACGAGTCTTTCACTCTGTATTTCTACAGTTTTGTAGATTTTGCTCATTAATAGAAACTGTGTATCTATGTCTTTTTTTATGATTATATCGCTATTATATTATTGGATATTTGATATATCTATGTACATTTCTTGGTTATATCTTTTCTCTCATTTCGTGTCGAAAATACTTTGGATTAGTAATGAAGCCTATAAAATGTTTGGTGAAATCCATAATAAATAGGCTTGGAGGTGAGCGGTGAAGGATTACTTGTCCAGATTGACTGGATTGGGTCAATGGAATGTTCATGTCAAGGTGGAGCATTGATAATCCATTGTAAGGTACCTAGAGGTGAGAGGAAAAGGTTCACATGGCCCATCTTTTCCGGATTTGGCCAAGGTTTTGAATGAAAAGTTTGAGGTGGAGCATAAGGTATATAGGTTAGAAAGGTGGGTTTGTAGAAAGACTAATGAGATTTGTAGTGAAATGAAAATTGGTAGGTCAATCAATTGTTTGAGAATATATGATGGAGGTAGTTTAATATTCATGGAATTTCAAGGAAGTTGGGATCTAAGAGACATGTTTAGTTATGTGAAGTTGTAACAAGAGTTTTGGGTAGAAGTGATTCTGTTATCTAGTAAATCAGTCACCCTTGGTTGCATGTGACTGAACGATTATGGAAGTGGTATGAACAGGTAATTTGGTGATTACTCAAATGTGAAAATATTTTCTTGTGATACTTTTTCTTTTATCATCATTCTAAGTAGGACCTAGATCAAACAGGTAGATATTTGTTAATTATGGTGATGGTGTTAAGTGATGTAGATTGAGGGATCCTACTGCCCACATAATCATCATTGACATAGATGTAGTGTTTGATGAATATTATTTCATAAAATCAAACATAGTAAAAGATGAAAGGTACAAAGCATGACTGGTAGCAAAAGGGTATTTGGAAGGTATTGATTTCCATGAAAATTTGTCACTAGTTGTTAGGATTGTTTCTATTCATGTTGTGTTAGCACTATTTGTGTTTATTGATCTTGAGTTAGTTCAACTATATGTTAAAAACAAATGACATGGAATTTTGGATAACGAGATGTATATGGAACAACCAAAAAGTTAGTTCAAGATCGCAACATAATATTTGTTTGCAAACTGAGGGATGTCATTGTATGGCTTGGAGCATGCCATGAAAATGGTACAATAAGTTGATTCCTTCATGGTAAGAAATTGTGTTTACAATAAGTGAGTATAACTATTTTGTTTATGGTATATTCATTATCTTGGTATAATGTGTTATGGTTTTTGCAAGCATAAGCATATTTGAGATCAATAGGCTAGCTCAGTTGGTTAGGATGTTTGAAATGAAGGATCTGTGAGTAGAGAAACAAATATTGGGCATGGAAATACAAATAGACGGGAAAGATGGAAGGGTTTGGTTACCACAAAAGAAGTATATGGTGAATATACTCAAGAAATTCGGTATGAATAATGTGAAATCGGTAAATATTCCTTTGGATTTCTATTGTAATATTTATTCAATTTGATGCCCTAGTAATGAAGAAGAAAAGGGTTGTATTTCTCATCTGTTGTATACTAGTAGGAAGTTTGATGTATGCGATGAAATGGTCAGTATTTCACATGGAGTTGGTGTTGTCAGTAGACACGTGCAAAAACTAGGTGAATAGCATGGAAATGGGTGTTGATGTTTGTGACAGGAATGCTCAAGTATTTCACATGCACTTGGTGTTGTTAGTGGACACATGGAAAAACTAGGTGAAGAGCATGGAAATGGGCGCTTCAATATCTTAGAATCACATAAGCACAAGTATCACCTAAAATTCTTGCAACTATTTAGTCTGTGGTTATGATTCAGGAGATTTAGACAAGAGGAGACCTACCTCAAGCTATGTCTTGGAAGAATAAAAGGATATATTGGGCAAGTTTGGAAAAGTACATGATAAGGTATTTTGTGGTGATCGAAGTGTTGTGAATTTGAC
Source organism: Picea engelmannii (assembly GCA_009831015.1). Classification (NCBI taxonomy): domain Eukaryota; kingdom Viridiplantae; phylum Streptophyta; class Pinopsida; order Pinales; family Pinaceae; genus Picea; species Picea engelmannii. Next base: position 4,615 of record ML808802.1, read on the forward strand.
TAACGGTCCAATGTATAAAAATGGGGCAATGCATAATTTTGTAAGAGAGGTTATTGGTAGAGGAGGACTGGTCCATAATGGAGCAAATCGTGAAGACATGTTCACGTAACCAGTATTGTTAGAGAAGTTGAAAAGTTGTGATGGTGTTTGTATTCTCTTGGCTTGAAAAAGAGGTGATGAATGAGATTGGGAGAGGTATCAGGTAAACTGTTGTCAAGGTGGAGATTTTTAAATTGTGAAAAAAAAATTTTAAAAAATTGTAAATATTAAAATTTACCTATGTAAATATTTGTTGATGTTGTTTTACAAAACTGGTGGAAGTTTACATAACAGATTGTAGTTCTTGTAACTATGTAAATGGTTCCAAGATAGATATAAATCAATGAAGCCAAAGAAATGTATTAGGGCTAGTGGGTAGGCCTGATTGTAAGTTTATCTTGAATAATAGAGATATTGATACCTTGTCCCATGGATGTGTCCTTGGCATGCTATCATGGTTCTACCGCGTAAATATCATGTGTTATATAAATGATTGTTTTGTCTATATTGTCATATTTCTTGCATTTAATTATTGTTTCAGGCTCTAAATTCCAACATAGTAAACTAAAACAATTTTTTTTTATCTAAATTCCGGGTGAGTGCAAGAAGTTCGTGATTGAAAAAGTGGCTAGCGGGTCAATATGAACCCATACTCACAAAAAAACACATCCCTAAACCTATATTTTTAGAAGTGGTAGAACCTCCATGAGGCTTGCGACGTATTTTTAGTGGGAAGAACACATCCGTATTCCGAATAACACATCTGTGTTCCGAAGAACACGTGCACATCCTAGGAATGCATCCATGTTCCTTGTATTAAACATTTTTAAAGCGTTGCTAGCGTGATTTGTGCTCATTGTGCACAAATCACGCTCTCATTTTGAATATGATTGAGAAAATAGAGAGGAGCTAGAGAGTACCAACGAAGGGAGTATCTTGCCACCATTTCCAAGTATGTTTTATTTACCTTATTTTTAGCCCAATTTAGTCATTTCCAATTTAGTCTTTTTCTCCCATGAATCTAAATTACAAAAATCTGTAATTTTGTATTTTAATAAAAAAACCAACCTAATTTACATGCCATGGATTTTAAATTGAAACCTATATATTATAACCGAAACCAAAGACAATGTAAATAACTCAGAATAAAACCAAGAAGATCAAAACCCCAATCACCATGACCACCCAATGTAAACACTCAAATTGATGATGGGTTGGTTATATTAAGAAACCTTCAGAAAAAATTAAGGGACACTAGAGAGCATAAAAGAATCTTCTTGACCACTTCTTTGGACATCATTGTGAATTCAATTGCAATTGCCCAAGGGAAATTAACTTTTATTTCTGATTATAGGGAAAGAATGTATCAGTACTATAGCATTGGTTTAAACAGAAACCAAGTCAAAGAACTGGGCATTTCAAAACAACAAATATTGTCTATTTTTAGGGATCCTAGAAATGGAAAAGAACTACCATTGACCAAGAAACACATCTCCATTGACTGGTGCATCCATCCCAATATTAGTCAAAACTGGATAGATAGGTGGTATATGGTTTTTGATAAACCTCCCTGCAATAACAGAGAGATTCCCTTATATTTTATGAGAAAATTATGGGCTAATTTTATTTTGGGTAAGCATGTCAACTACTTTGACATTGGTGAATTTCAGGGGTGGTTCAAGGGTTCACACATGTCCGAGAACATGCTAGGAATGACCATTTGTTAGGTCCTCATCCCCCCAAGCGAAGGACTGACCCACCTACCCAACATCCTCCTATTTCAGAGAGATTTCAATAGGTAAAACTAGCCATTTCATCATATACTTTTAGCCTTGTCCAGCACAATAGCTTTGTTGCACTATATCAATAGGAGGTGCCAACTAGTGAGATTGATAGAGGTGTTGGATATTAAGCATGCACAAAAGAGTATAGTGAGAAGAGGGAACATGGACATAGAATTCATCCATGTGAACCTCATGTTGATGATTGAATCCATTAGGACCAAAATGACAACCTCACGAGGATAAAAAATCCCCATGCATTTTTATAGTGGTGGTACTCCTCTTTACTTTAAGATTTTATTGTGACTCTAGATCTTCTGAATATGGGAATTTGCGGAAGTTTGTCGTGGTAATAAAAGAAATATAAAGATTGCAAGAAAAAGTAACAATAAATCATTTTTTATTTTCTTTTTAATAAATTTCTTGAGAAATGACCATAAACCACACACTTCATACATTTAAAAAGGATAGACAAAATTTCCTCACATCCATCATAGTTAAACAAAATATTTATGATCACATAAAATAAAACTAAGATGATGTGCATGCATAACATAAATTTAGTAGAGTGGACACATGCACAGCTCAAATAAAGATAATGATAGGTCAATCTCAAATACTTTATACTCGAAACTAAGAGTTACAAAGAACAATCAAAACTAATCCTGAAATAGCTCTCTTGAAATTTCTGAAAAAAATATATAGTCTGTTACAAAGGATTGAAATTCAAAATGTGTTTGTACTTAGGAATGGGATTGGGTCTCCTGTGGACCATAAATAAAATATAAACAAGAAATATTCTTGTATAAGGAGGATGGTGGGTGATAGTAGAACAACAAGACCTAGAAGGAAGACAAGCATAAGTTATCAAACTTTTGTTAAACCCTTCTAGTGAAAGAAGCAGAGTAATTGGATGAAAGAACTCATAAAGAAAGAAAGATGTGATCAGCATAAAATTACTATGATAGTCTCTCATATCTTCAATTTCTTGTTGTTGTCTTTTTATTGTCTTCATTGACGGTTACATGAACCATCTCAATTGTTTTTTTCCCTTTGTTGGTCAATTTGTCAATTGCTTTTTTGAAACTTTCTTCAATATAGTTTTTCATTGGGACAACATTTATCTCATGTCATATTTTAGTGTTAAATAACTCACCTTCCAATTCTCTTAAATCAAGAGAAATACCATGTACTACTTCCTCGATATCTTGATTTTTTCACGGAATATTCCACTAGCCAATTTTCTATGTCGTCTTCATTATATTCGAGTATACCATAAAACTTTTCAATGCATAACCCTTTAAATATCTCAATTTGTTCGTCAAATTGTTGCTTTGTTAGGAACATTGAATTGAGAATTAATTTAGGTCCATGCACTTCATTGGTACCTCATGCTAGGTCTATCTCCATCAACCTCTTGAATAGTTCTTCCTTTTTCAGTATTGCTTTGCTGCATGCTTCAATAATATTATTCAAAATTTTAATCTTTTCCTTCCAATAAGCATTTAGTTGTTTTATCTAACTTGGGGAAGGAAGATCCTCCTCTTTTATTCTTAGTTTATTCATGTTAGAGAATTTGATTCCAAAGGGTAATACAACATCAATTTAGAAACCTCCTTCGTTCTTCATATTAGCTTGCAAATATTCATGGAAGGCATGTGCCCTCGATCCAAAAGAAACAATATTTTTCGGAACCTTCCATGCCTATGTTACCAATGCCATTATTTTCTTAACATTTCTTTCTACATAACTCCTAGATCATGTGAGAAGGCTTGAAGATCATTTCAAATTAACAGTGGGTGTGGTAGGTTTGACTATTGACAAAGCACTGGTGAGAAGTGGAAGAGGCATCAAGGAGTCTTCCAACTCACTGATCCTTTCTTTCAACTTGTTATTTTTTGCTTCCAGAACACCAATAGAATCATCAAGGGTATCTTCAGTTTCTTTGTGAATTTTAGATATTTGGGATGGCCGCATATCCTTTAGGTCAACCTCTGAACGAGATTTTCCTTTCTTATTTTTTAGATCACCTTTTTCTATAAAAAATTTCTTAGATTCCTTTTCAAAAAGAATGATTTGGAAAGCAAATGACTCTTCTTCACTAAAGTTCTCATTCTCAATGATCTCTAATGATTAATTTTGTTGAGATATATTTATCGTCTGATCAATTGTGGGAAACATTTTCTCAGTATCTTCCTTGAGCTCCATGTCTACAAGAGAGAAGCTATTGATATCATTTTCTATTAGGTTTTATTCTTCCTCTTCCACAACATTATTCCTCTTTTTTCTCATAGGGATATTGTGTGAGATCTCAATTTTTGTGGGGGGAAGGGGGGGAGGGGATTCTTCTCTCCTCCACCACTTGAACTACTGTTGGTAATTTTCCTAGTTGGGTGGGTCATTGGAGCATTACTCCAGGATTTGGTATTTTTAGGAGTAATAACTGGAGGCTGGGTGCTCTTCTCACTGGGACCTTTTCCTTTTTTCTTTTCAAACTTGTTAGTACTAAATATTGTTTCCAAGTCACCATCATTGTGTGCAGGAGTGCCTAGCTTGTGATCTTATTTTTCATTCAAAATAGTATGAATGAATGAGTTGTTGAATACTGCAGACAACATATGTTCCAAGAAAACTTTATTAGGGTCAAACCCCTTTATCGTTTAGCATACTTCTGATTTACATTGGTGAAGTGATTCACAAACTCATCAATTTTATTTATGTTCCTGAATATGAAGTCTCCAATTTTCCACAACAAGGGGATGAATTACTTTTTCCATTTTTCATGGAAAAAGTTCAGCCATAAATTTTATTGCATTTCCACTTCCGTAACAAACAATTTATCAGATACATGGTGTGGAAGAAAAGAGGGATTTTCTTTAGAAAATAAGATCCCGATGACACTGTAATTTTCCATTTGTTCTATCATTCCCTTTTTCTCCAAGAATTTATTTTCCTGGTCAGATATAGTGGGGGTATTTTTACCAAACAACAGTCCTTTGAAAACTGAAACGAAAAATAACCTTTGGAAAGTCTTGCTTTAATGCAATTTAATGAAAAATGTCCTTGATCCCTTTTCTTATTAATGATGATATTTACATAGCATGCATGATTAGTTATTAGCATTAAACCATACTAAATTAATATTGGGAAACATACGAAGATGACGGGGACATACAAGAGCAATTTGAATTTGGGGCCTTTTGTTAACCCACCAACCTGCCAACCCGTGAACCTGGGAACCTGTGATTGTGAACTATCAAAAATTATCTAAATGTTGCAAAGCAGTCGAAATTGGATATAGGAGAAATGAAATACTTAGGGGATTAGTACCCAAGAAAAGTATGAAGGTCATAATGTATATCACGGGCCTTTGGGTGAAAATTTGAGATAACGAAACTTAGGAGATGAAGGCTTGAACCTATGAACCTATGGTTGCAAAAATGGTTAAGTATATTATAACAAGGTGGTTGATTGGACCCATGACATAGGAACATTTATGGATATGAAAACCCGTGAGTTCACCAACTCGCGAACCCATCGATATTTGAAATGTGACTAAGTATCCTAACTAGAAAGGGAAAAAAGAAGGGAGAAAATAAAAGGGGAATGAGAGTAGGTATAGAAGAGGGAAAATAAATGGAAAAAAAGAAGTTGGGAAAATATAAAGGGAAGGTAAATTTCGGAAGAGGGAATTGATCTCAAGAACTGGCTCCAACTATGGGATGATAACCCCTTGTTGGTTGTCAAGAATACATAATCTTTATGACCAGGTGCTTCCATCCATTAGGCTATGGATTCAAAGGTAAGAATATATAAACTGAACAAATGAAAAATAAAATTTATGTACAGGGAAATAAGAAAGTTTTAGGTGAAGAAACCTTTCAAATGTTTCCTATTGATAGTCAACATTAATATTTTACCCTTCATGTCTTTGAGCATATAGGAATGAAAACCCATCATATTTTTGATGATGTATGGTCCAATCTAGAGTGCTTCAAGATTTGTGTGCATCGATGGTTTATCCTTGGCTTTGTTCCAGAGTAACACTAGTTATGCCTTTTGAAAATTATTTACAGTTGCATTCTGGACAAAATATATTTTGATACTTTGTTGTCTCTCAGAAGTTATATTTAGGTATTTACTTTGTTCTTCCTCCAATTTCAACAACTAGTTGATCCTCCTTTGGATAGGTGAACTTTCTTCTACATCTTTTGTATTAAACAAAAAATTCAAAGCATTGAGTTCGAGGCTAACTATCATTTTTGCTTCTTTCTCATAAACCAATGTATATAGAGGAATCCCAGTGTTGTCTTTCAAATTCATTCTTCTTTCCCACAATGCATCAGTTAACTTTAAATGTCAATTCCTTTGGTTCTTTTTAATAGTTTTCTTCAATATTTGAATGAGTGTCTTATGTGTGGATTATGAAAGACCATTCCCTTGGGGATAATATTTTTATGAATGCCCCATAATAATTCCATGTTCTCCATAAAATTATGTAAATTTGGAACCAATGAAAATAGAACCATCATCAATGATAAATTTGTCTAGGACATCGAATCTTGACAAAATATTATCTTTGAGAAACTTAATTAACTCTTCAAAATCAACCCTTTTTAATGCCACTTATTTTGGCCACTTCATAAAATAATATGTAGTGGTGAGAATATACATATGTTCCTTGTTTGACTTTGGATTTACTGTCCCAATGACATCAACTCCCCATTGGGAGAATGGTTTTTCTATAGTCAAATGTTGTAACGACATCACAAATCTCTTCATTTTCCCTGAAAATTTGGCAACATACACATTTCCTTATTGTGGCGTATGAGTCTCTAAAAATTGATGGCCAATAAAAACCAACTCTTATTATTTTATGGGAGTTTGTCATAGGTGAAAAATGTCCACCACATATTCCTTCATGAAATTCCCTCATTAATTCTTGAGCTTTGTTTTCATCAACACATCTCAGTAATATACCATCATAGATCCTTATGAACAATATATCAGCAATCAACTCATATTGATTTGACTTCATCTTCAATGTTCTTCTATATTTAGGGTACATGGTGATTGGAAATTGCCCATACCTCAAGTAGAATACAATATCTCTATACCATTCTGAATCAGCCAATGGTTCTCCTACTGAAATTGAAATCATTCCATACAAATAATCATTATTTTCAAAGAGATTACACAAACCTTGTCCTTTGACATCCTTTAAAGGTTTAATCTCAATATCATATTCTTGAATCTTTTCCAGCTAGTTGGTCCATTTTCCTTCTCTCAATTGTTGATTCAAAAGCATCTTCACTGGCGAGGATGGAACATAAGAAATGACATGAGTGTTAGCGTCAGCAGTCACCCCTGGATTGCAGCAGGAGCATAGCCCAATGCCCATCAGTTTATGTCATGATTTGTTTATAAAAGGGGGGATCAAATGGAAGCTTACTGAAAACAACATTGTTCTAACTCCGAAACTAGGTTAGGTATGCATGAGAGGGTGAGGTATTAATCAGACTTTAGATAGTGAGTCGTAGTAAGGGTGAGTAGGGGGAAGACTTGTATCAGAGAGATGCAAAGGTCTGTCTTAAACATCCGGTTTCTAACAGACTGTAGGAGAAGGCGTCAAAACACAATGTCTTCTTACATTCAAATGAAAAAAACCAGAGAATACAATAATGCGACAATAAATCCTTTATCATAACATAATTGCAATGATTCACACGAATCAGTCGTTCACGAACTCTCTCAGTATGAGATGAAAATTTAGATGGAGTAAGAAAGATTGTCTGTCATAAAACAAGAAATCTCACATATAGATGCATAACCAGAAAGCTAGAATATCTATTAAAACTTTACAGTCCAGGGCTTCGCTCTACCATCGATGCTTACAAAAATGGAAAAAATGCCTACATATACTCTTCCCCTTTTGCACAGCAGAGGCGTCTCAGGACTTTCAAGGTGTGGCGTCTCCTCAGTTAAATCTGGCCTGAACTCCTTTGTCATACGCCACCTTAACTCAGCATGGCTCTTGTAGGGAGGACCTGCCCAAAGGGTACCACGGGCTAATTTCTCCAGGCCTCCCATACCTTCCATTTATGGATTGAGATGAGGTTTCAACTACCTCCATCCACCTTCATTTATTTTTAGCAAGGACCAAGATCGAGGTTGAGCTGAACTAGTCTCTGGAGGACGCGGTGATCCCTTCTGCAGCTAAACCCAGCACTGCGTCCCTTTGTGTAGTTCTTTCTATCGCCCCCAAGTGACCGCGGGCTATGACCCTGTGCCTAGATTCAAAGGCGCTTTTGGCATTTCGCGTTTCACGACTAGGAGGGGGATGCTCCTTGTGTTTCAAAGTCACGTTGGGCGAAAAGGAAAAGAGCCTAATCGCGCACCATGTGCCCCTGTAGAATGGATGGTTGAGATGCTTTCGGTTCTTCAGGACCCGCCTTGCCACGCGATAAACGTTAGTGCCCCTTCTCGAGGCCTGTTCCTTTGTGAGCAGGTGCCAAAACTAAGGGCCCGACTCTGGGCGCTATCGACGCTTCGGGGTTCAGGGTTTCAAGATGTGAAATGACGAGGAGCCCTTGCCCTTTGAACTCTCGAATGTCGAAATGCCGACGTGACTAGATCTTGCGCCACACGTCCTTTGGATCGGATGGTCGAGATGACGTTGGCGGATTCACTATGAAAATCCCGAAAGGCTCCACCCGTGGCTCGGATCTTGTGACGCGTGTCTTTCTGATCAATGGTCCTGATCTTCTCTGGATTTATTGCACCGGGAGTTCACAACGCGTTTCTTTCTCAAATTCATGATTTACCAAACTACGAAAGCACGGATGTGCGCCGCATGTCCTTTAGATGGACGACCGACCCATATTTTTCTTGAAATAAAGGTGCTATCTCTCGTGCTATATCTCGGGCAACTTGGTAGCCCCGAAATCCTGATGACCGTCGATTTGCTTCGTCAATTGATCCTTCCCGTTGAAATCAGACTGCTCGCTCACTTGATTTTAAGCCCGAAATGGACTCCTTCTGTGAGCCACGCTCGACGCTTATGGCTGTGTCCTTTGAATAAAAAACATTTGAACGGTTTTCAAACCCCACTTCTATGCGTTTACACCAGAGGCCTAAAATCAAAGAGGACAACACCCCTATACAAGAAATGTTTCTAACAATGAGAATTTAGTATGTAAGTCTGAAATTGTGTCACCTTTTTCACTAGATACATGGCTTGCTTTTCTAATTTTGAATACCTCAATTCATAATCATGAAGGTATTTTCTCATGAATTTGATTGGGAGTTATTCACCCTTGATAATGATTTGAGTAAGAACATATGCAACAATTATTTATGTAGCAAATGAATAGATGATGAAGTCCCTTTGAAAATCTATGCTAATGAGGACTGGAGCTATGGTGATTTCCCTTTTGATATTATTGAAAGCTTCTTGTGTATCCATTGTACATTCAAACCTTTGGTCCTTTTTCAACAATAAATTGATCGTCTTGATAGTACTTTTATAGTCAAGAACAAATCTTCTCACAAAATTCATCTTACCAAAAATTGATTGAACTCCTTTCTTAGATTATGGGGGGTTGACTTCATTTATAGCTTTAACTATTTTTGGATCTATATAAATCCCTTCCTTTCACACAATATGACCCAATAGTTTTCCTTGAGTTACATCGAATAAACATTTCTTTGGATTTAGGGAAACACCATATAATCTTCACCTGTAAAAAATGTTTCTCAACTAATGAATATGATCACCCCTTGTTTTTGAATGCATTTTCAAGTCATATTGATAATCCTCCATGAATTTTCCTATTAACCCTTTAAAAGCATGATCCATTTCCCTTTGAAACGCGGCTTCTACATTCTTCAAACCAAAGGACATCCTAGCATATGCATATGCCTCCCAAGGTGTTATGAATGTTTTCGTTTCTCTATCTTCCTCAACAATGAATACTTGATTATAATCAAAAAAACCATCTAACATGGACATGCAAGTTGATCTCGTGACTTGATGGAGAAGAAAATTCTTGTTAGGTAAAGGATAATTATCCTTTATACTTTCTTTGCTAAGATCCCCGAAATCTACCCACATTTGAATCTCCCCAATCTTCTTTCTAACTATCACAGGGTTTGAAAGCCAATCAGAATGCCTAATGGGATATATTTTTCCAACCTTCTTTAATTTCCCCAATTCAACATTTACCAAAGGTTTTAATTTGGGTTTCATCATCCTTATTTTTTTCTTGACCAGCTTTGCTTCTTCTCTCAAAGGAATAATATGTTGGAATATTTTTCTATCGTAATCTTTCAAATCATCATAAGTTCATGCGAACAAATCAAGATATTATTTAAACAATGAAACATATCGATCAACCTCCTCAATGGTGCAATAAACTCCCAAATTGACATATTTTGGGGAATTGTCAATTCCAATATTGATCTTTCTTGTTTCTTGAACCTTTCGGAGTGAAATTTCTTCCAGGATATTGTTAGCATGAACATATTTCATAAAAAGAGACTCTTATTGAACACAATCCTTCAGAACAACATATATGTGATTGTATTCATCATCATCATCATCATTCAACAAGAATTTTTCCAATTGTTCATCATTCTCAAATACTTTTAAATACTCCAAGTTATCAGGTATAGAAGGTTGGACTACCCTTTCTACTTGAAAATATGTTTTTCTCTGAATATCATCAAGGTTTGACAATGAGGTCGTCAAATCCAATGAATCTCCCTTCTGATTATTTTCCCTTGGAAAAAAGGAAATGTTGAAAGAGATGAAAGATTCCATCAATTTGTTAACTCTTTTGAATTATAATTTGAGTCTTTCCTTCTTGATTTTATACCTCTAGGTGACTTGATTAATTACCAACACAGAGTCATCGGTCATAATTATATGTTCTATCTTCATTTATTTAGCAAGAATCATTCCCTGGATCAAAGATTCATATTTTTTCTCATTATTAGTACATGAAAATTCAAGTGTGATAGAATGTGGATCCATAATCTTCCCTAGACTTACAAGGACAATTCCAACTCCTCTCATGGAGATTGAACATGATCCATCAAATGACATCCTCCAATGACCTTCAAACATATTCTCTTGATTCTCCATGTCTTGAATTCGCTACAATATATCAATGTGTTCCATGTCTAGGATAACATAATTTACAATCCCAACATCTATATAATCTTCCATTAATTCTTTATCCTTATTTTTGAAAGAGAAGGGTTTCTTGGGTTCATAGGGCACCTTAATAATTGCTCCTTCTTTGTCTGGAAGCATCATGAAACTTACATCATTCATTATGTATCCCCCAATCATGGATAATCAATCTCTTCCCAAAACAAATCCATATGATGGAGGGAGGTCTCCCATAATAATATTGAAAACTATAATAATATGGGGAGTCGTCATGATCCAGTCATAAAAGTACTTGATTTGTCGATAAGTTGGTACTTGTCTCTAATCAACTGCATATATACTTTCACCGGTCTCATAATATTTGATACAATTAATTATGAATGCCTCCATGACCGCCAATGGCATAATATTATTTGTCGCGTTTGTATCAAATAAAAAATTATGAAGTGCAACATCATGATTTTCAATTGAAATATAAAAGGGAGGAATTTTACATCTCAAATTTCTGGTTGATTTGTTATGTCCTTGTTTCGGACTTCTAACAACAACTTCTTATTTTTCATATGGATCATCCAATAATCTAAAAAAAAATTCCCTTTGTTGGGGAATCTTGACCACTTTTTTAAAAGAAAGAGTTTTCCTTAGTTTACTTAGGTCCTCTACAAAATTATATGTCATCTAAGTGGAGTTTGACACTAGGTGTTGTTTCTTACTTCTAGCGTTGTGTGTCATTTTCTCATTTGTTTTTTCTTTATCTTTTTTGTTTTCCTTTTCAAAATCATTTTTATTCTTGAATCTATTTACAAATCCTCTTGTCTAAGTGACATTTTCTTACGAGTTAGGGTCATTATTTCCTTCTTCAAATATACACATGGATGTCTCACATCTGTCCATATGTACAATTTCATATCTTTCATCAGGTGAATAATAGTTCTCTTGCTCAATAATTTTCTCATCATATACATCATCTAGAAGAACGACATTGGGGGTTGGTTGCCTAGGAACCCTTGGTCTTTGTGGATTATCCATGTTTTCAAACCTCACTCTGTATTCTTGGGGAGGGTTTCTTCTTTTCGCTTGGACCAACATTCTCAGATTTGCTACATAATTATCTCCCCTTCTTAGTCTCATTATATCGTTCTTCATTTTCCTAATAGTTTTATTCATTTATGCAATTTCAATTATTTTCTTGATTTCTTGTGACGCAACAAGGTCTACCTTCACATCTGGTATCGTTCCCTTTAAAAATCCTCCTCCAATTTTTTAATTTTTTGTTAGTCATGGCTTGAATTCTTCATTCTTTCTTGAACTAGAGGTTTCTTGATTATCAATACTTAAACCTACCAGATGCCTTTGTATTTTTCCCAGTATATTGTCAGGGTCGACACCTGTTTCAATCATAACTTCTTCCATCTCAGTAGATTTAATCATTTCTTCCTACAAGGTATCTATTTGGGATGTTCTGATAGTATATTTCACATTTGGGGGTGTCACATTCTTATAACAACCAAGTATGACTGGGTCATTAGGTATTTTATCTTTTGGAATCTTACTCAAGGTTTTATTGAACCTGAGATTAAAATATTGTATTCTTTCATTCTTCCTCAAACCAATTTGGGTGAAATCGGTGAGAAAGGTATGATAATAAATTGGAGGGGTGAACACATGCAAGAACATGGATTCGAGGTCATTAAACGATCCAATTGACCTACTAGGTAATTTTGTATACCATTCATATGCTCATCCTCATAAGGTTTGAATAAATGATCTTACCATGAAATTGCCATACGCAACATGATGAAAATGATAGACATCAAGAAATAAGTGAAGGTGCCTCTTTGCATCGATTGATCCATCTCTAAAAAATTACTTTAAGGTACCCTTAGGGAGAACAGGGAGATCATGTTCCTCACCTAGAATATTTAAAGGGGAATCTATTATTCTTCTTCGATTTTCTTGATTTCTTGCAGCACCTCTTCCAACTCCGTGTCTTTATTCAGGTGGTTATTCTCGCGGTTGTTCATTTTTTTCTGCCATATCCGAAGATGTTCTAGAAATATAATTTCCACTTCTTAGAATTAAGAGTTTCTTGATTTTACTTTTGGTAATGGGTCCTTTGTATTCATCCAAATTCAATCCATACCTTGTCCTTGTGCTACTCTAGCTATCCTTTGGTTTCTTTAGTCATGTCGCTCATCTCTCCTTTGTCTCTCGAGGATTTGTCTTTCTTCTTCTCGGACTAAGATTTGTCAGGACCTTTCTAATTATTCTTGGGTCTTGAATGTCATTATTACCGAATTATATAGCTGATGTAATAGGTTTCGTTGATTATTCAATCCAATTTCCAGGTGGGGATGATCATCTTGGGGAAGAGTCATATACTTTTCAAAAATGTTAGACCATATTCCAAATTTCAGTTCATTCCCTCGTAAAGTCGCAAAAAAGGTTGATGCTTGAATCTGTTAGGACCGAAACGACAACCTTACGAGGATACAAATTTCCCTGCATTTTTATAGAGGTGGCACTCCTATTTACTTTAATATTTTCTTAGGACTCCATATCTTAAAAATATGGGACTTTGCAGAATCCTATCGTGGTAATCAAAGAAATATAAATATTGCAAGAAAAAATAACAATAAAGGAAATTTTTTCTTTTCATTTTAAGAAATTTCCTGAGAAATGACTAGGAACCACACACTTGATACATTTAAAAAGGATAGACAAAATTTTCTCACATCCATCATAGTTAAACTAAATATTTATGATCACATAAAATAAAAAGAAGATGGTCTGCATGCATAAGAGAACTTTAATAGAGTGGAAACATGGGAATATCAAATAAATATAATGATAGATCAGTCTCAAATACTTTATACTCAAAACTAATAGTTACAAAGCAATGTCAAAAACGACCCTAAAATAGCTCTCTTGAAATTTCTGAAAAAACATAAAGTCTGTTACAAAGCCTTGAAATTTAAAATGCATTCATCCTTAGAAATGGGATTGGGGCTCCCACGAACCATAAATAAAATATAAAAAATAAATAACCTTGTAGAAGGAGGATGGTGGGTGATAGTAGAATAGAAAGACATAGAAAGAAGACAAGGAGAAGTTATCAGACTTCGGGTAAAAATTGATAGTGAAAGAAATGAAGTAACTGGATGAAAGAATTGATAAAGAAAGAAAGATGATATCAACATAAACTTACTATGATAGTCTCTCATATCTTCACTTGCTTGTTGTTTTCCATTTATTGTCTTCATTTATGGTTACATGAAATACCATGTACTTCTTCCTCAATATCTTGATTTTTCACGGAATAGTCCACTAGCTAATTGTTGATGTCATCTTCATTATATTCGAGTATACCATAAAACATTTCAACTGATATCCCTTTAAATATCTCAACTTTTTCGTCAAACTATTGCTTTTCTAGGAACATTGAGTGTAGACCTAATTTAAGGTATTGTACTTCATTAGTACCTCCTGCTAGCTCTATCTTCATGAGCCTCTTGAATAGATCTTCCCTTTTCAGTATGGCTTCATTGCATGCTTGAACAATATTATTCAAAATTTTAATCTTTTCCTTCTGGCAAGAATTTAGTTGTTTTATCCGACTTGAGGAAGGTAGATCCTCCTCTCTTCTTCTTAGTTTCGTCATTTTAGAGAATTTTATTACAAAGGGTAATACATAATCAATGTAGAAACCTTCTTCATTCTTCATATCAACTTGCAAATATTCATGGAAGGCATGCGGCCTCAATCCAAAAGAAACAATATTTTCCGAAACCTCCCATTCGAAAACCTCCCATGCCTCCATTATCTGTTATCGATGCCATTATCTTCTTAATATTTATATCTACATAACTCATGAATCATGTGAGTAGGATTGAATGTTATTTAAATGTAACAATGGGTGTAGTACGTTTGACTATTGACAAAGTACTGGCGAGAAGTAGAAGAGGCATCAAGACATCTGCTAGCTCCCTGATCCTTTCTTTCAACTTGGTATTTTCTTCTTCTAGACCACCGATAGAGGCATCAAGAGCATCGTCGATTTCTCTATGAATTTCAAATATTTGAGATGGCCTCATATGCTTTAGTTCAACCTCTGAATGAGATTTTCCTTTCTTATTTTTCATATCACCTTTTTATATAATCAATTTCTTAGATTCCTTGTCAAAAACAACACTTTGGAAATCGAATGGCTCTTCTTCACTGAAGGTCTCATTCTTGATGATATTTAATGATGAATTCTGTTGGGCCATATTTCCCAGTTGATCAATTGTGGGTAACATTTTCTCAATATCCACCTCGAGCTCCATGTCTTCAAGAGAGAAGTTATTGATGTCATTTTCTATGAGGTTTTCTTCTTCCTCTTACACAAAATTCTTCCTCTTTTTTCTCAGAGGGAGCTTGTGTGAGCTCTCAATTTTCCCAGGGGGGGGATATTATTCTCTCCTCCGCTACTTGAACTACTTTTGGTAATTTTCCTAGTTGTTTGGGCCATTGGAGCATTTCTCTGGGATGTGGTATTTTTAGGAATAATAACTGGAGACTAGGCACTCTTATCACTGGGACCTTTTTATTTTTCTTGTAAAACTCATTAGTGCTAAGTATTGTTTCCATGTCACCAGCATTGTGTGCAAGAGTGCCTAGGTTATTATGCTCTTCTTCATTAAAAATAGTATGAATGAATGAGATGTTGAATCCTACTGACAACATATGTTCCACAAATACTTTGTTAGGGACAAAACCCTTTATCTTTTCAACATACTTCATATTTTCACTGCTGAAGTGATTCAAAAACTCATCGATTTTATTTATGTTCCTAAATATGAAAGTCTCTGATTTTGCATGGAAAGGGGATGAATTTCGTTTTCCATTTTTTCATGGAAAAAGTGCAGCAAAAATTGTACTGCCTTTCCACTTCCGTAACAAAAGAATGATCATATACATGGTGTGGAAGTAAACATGGATTTTATTTAGAACAAAATATCCTGATGACACTGTGATTTTCCATTTGTTTTATCATTCCCTTTTTCTCCAAGAATTTATTTTCCTGGTTAGATATCCTAGGGGTATTTTTACCAAACAACAGTCATTTGAAAACTGAAACAAAATCATTGTAAACTTCGTAAAAATGAAGAGAAGTCTTATGTCTCCACAATGCTTGATACCAGAAGGTAACTAGATCAATTTCATAGTTCACCCTCTTACATATAGTCAATTTTGGAAATTGACAACAATACATTATTGAAAATACCAAATAGGAAGCCATAAATAATTTCTTGTCCCTTTTGTAATGTGATAATTAGAAGGAGATTTCAATGGAAATCAATTTTCCCCAGTCAAAGATAGCTTGATCTTTAACTGTAAAATTTAAATTATAAAGAATCATGTGAGAAATGGTGGTGGTGCTTTTCTGACCTGTGAGTCTAGTAAACAACCAAGTGATTTCCCCGAAGGGGTTTTTAAAAGAGTCGACCTAAATCTTGGTTATGTCTTTTGGAACATTTGTGGGATTCTCCAAGAACTCAGGCAAGAGATCCAGGACATTGTCATGTTTTTTCAGAAAATATCTACAATCCTCTCCATTGAAGGTAAGTGTTGGCTCAGGGAGCTTCAACATCTTACGAATCACTTGTGGTGAAAGAGAGATGGGGGAATTAACTTGGAGTTGTATAATTTGTTGTCTCGGTATGTACTTCTCAACACATCATGCAAAAATTTCTTTGCAGTTGAATACCTCATGGACAGACCCTTCATGAGAAATTCCAATGTCCAAATTATGCTTTCTATGTAGGAGGAGACGAGTAGTACGAATATTCTTTGGAGCATTGAAAGTTCTCGTATTCACAACCAAAAATATTGAAATTATCTTCATAGAACGGTTGTCTAGTTTTTTTTGCCATATGTTGATGAGAGTGTTCCTTCAACTAGATAATAACTTGAAATGAATCCTTTAGGGGAGATAACGATAATGAAACCTTTGAAAAATCATGATTTAATGCAATTTAATGAAAATTATCCTTGAGCCCTTTACTTATTAGTGACAATATTTATGGATCCTTCATGATCTGTTATTCAAATTAAACCATACAAAATGCATATTCAGAAAAGTACAAATATGACGAGGAAACAAAAGAGAAATTTGAATTTGGGGCCTTTTGTGAACTTGCGAACCCACGATTTTGAATGATAAAAAATAAGCTAAGTGTTGCAAAGTGGTTGGACTTGGATACAAGAGAAATGAAATACTTAGGGGCTTAGTAACCATGACAAGTATTAAGGTCATAATGTAGATCACGGCCTTTGGGTGCAAAGTGAAGATCGTGGAACTTGGGAGATGAAGGCTTGAACCCATGAACCTGTGGTTGCAAAAATGGTTAAGTATAATATAACAAGGTGGTTGATCGGACTCATGACATAGAAAGATTGATGGAGATGAAAAATCATGATTCCACCAACTTGTGAACCCACGGATATTTGAAACGCGACTAAGTATGGTAACTAGAAAGGGAAAAGAGAAGGGAGAAAATAAAACGAGAATGAGGGTAGGTACAGAAGAGAGAAAAGAAATGGAACAAAAGAAGTTTGGAAAATAGAAAGGGAAGGAAAAATTTGGAGGTAGGAATTGATCTCAACACTGAACAGATGCTCGAGCTATGGGAAGACATGCTATGGATCTATAGATATTAGTGGGCAGCATAGCTTCATGGAGGAGGTTAGTATCTTAACCTTCTCTATGTTCTTCATAGTTATATATTTATTTTGTATTTTGTGTATTTATATCGATATTTTAATGTATGTTGTTTTGAAGTTGTTACGTCTGAGCAGTAGAACCTGTACATTGATGGATGCATCAGTTCCTAGCCCCACCACTAATGAGGCAGTAGAGGAGACATGTTCATTGCGTGCACCCCACACACATGTATGTATCACATTTGATAAATTATCCATAGTCATTTCTTTATTTTATGGCATCCTCAAATTTTTAATCTTTTCATGTTTCTACAAGATTTGGGACTAGGCGATGTCGAGGAATTTCCATATGGGATAGACAAGTCACTTGCATCATGGGTATCATTGTAGAGTTAAATATAATATAATTCTCAAAAAATTTGTGTTTATGTTTTTGAATTTTACTATTTGGTACTAATAGTTAAATTTTGTTAATATGTATGAAGGCTATGAATATATTTGCGAGCTATAATACTATTGTACTCCCTGGGCATGTGGGATTTTCTTTCGGGTTATCATTTTCTAGGCCTATGGAGTTGCAATCATGTTTAAATCTTGTGAGGCTGTATCACAACCCACCCTTAGCATCAATATTATTTCACACATCCTAAGTGGATTGACATGCAGGGCACCCATTCGCACCATGTGTATGCCACCCACCACCACCACCATCTCCATTGGCCCCATCGACCAAGATGGCCATAATAGAGGTTGTCTCAGAGTAGGTTGTACAACCTAGTGCTCCATTTTCTATTGAAACTCCATCAAGGCTTGAGATATTGACGGTGAGATAATGCATTGATGATAATTTTTTATGTTTTATGAATTTGATTCTACACATATTTGTTTAATTTTCTTGACTTGATCTTTGTAACTGATGCAAGGTGGCATCACAAAGAGACTAGGGTTGTGGAGGAGGGTAACACCCTCATGAACGACAACAGAATATGTCGTGATTTGTCTTAGGTTAAATTACAAAGTATCATTTTGTATGTCTATTAATTCATTGAGGAAAAAAACTTATAACAATTTTTATTCTTTGTGAAATCTCTTGAGCATCGAAGCACGCCTAGGCCTAGAACCTATCGAGGTTCTTCCTCGAGCAAGAGAAGAAATATAGATTTCCAGGATTATCATGAGGGTGGTGAGGGTGACAGTGGTCAATGATTGACCAGCTACTGGCATGTTGTATCTAGGCCACCATATGGATGTTTTTTATGTTAGGCAACTTGTTGTCTCTTTGTATATTGGGCATGAATTTCTATTTTGTAAAATATGTACAATTTATATGATGTTGAATATATATATATATATATATATATATATATATATATATATATATATATATCATGGCACGTTTTTTTTATGAATCTCATTGTTTCTGCATTTTATGTTGATGAATATATGAATTTCAAAGTGTAAGAATTTTATGTGTATTAATCCCTTGATTTTGTTCTAAAGTGATTATAAATACTTGCATTATGCATTAAGGAATATATTATTGTGGAAAATATTGCTAAGTTCTAAATCCATAAGAAATTAATGGTTCTCATGTAGCATTGTCTACTAATCAACCATGTATCTCTACATCATCGATAGATCATTCCTTCTAAATTGTTTTCATGAATGTTGTGGATATCCATATTCTAACTCACAAACAACAATATGGACTACCTATTGAATTATCTCCATCTAAATCCAATGATAATTCACACTAAAATAGTGGCCACTTGAAAATATTGTGACCTAAAAATGGCATATTACAATAATTTAATATAAAAATAATTTTTCTCATCTATCTTCTACATAATTGTAAATCACTTAACAATCTCGGTTCAATGTTATGTAAAATTAACCTCCATATCTAGTGCTAGAATTACTCAATTACGAAGATGGAATAATATAAAATTCAATTATGAAAGTACACAACATTTGGACAACGCAAACACTTCATATATATTTAGAATATAAATTACATGCACCTATCGATATCTTATCAGGGGTTGTTATAAGTTAGGATCTTCAAACCATAGCGATGGAAACCATAAGATAAAATTAGAGAATAGATCACTCCAATAGAGATCATCAACAAGGTAGCATACACAATGGTAATTCCTTTTTCTACCCTACATTTGTATCCCACACTTGTACAAGATCAAATCCCTCTATCTTCTCAATAACAAGCACATTAGGTAGCACTAAGGTTTTCAAATTCCACGAAACCCTAAATTATTCTCTTACGAGAGCTACATGATAAAAGTATTTATTTTCTTCAATAAGTATAAGTCCTAGTATTCCTAGTCTCCTTAGGAAAAAACCTTGACCTTAGTCTTCCCTTGACATTCCTTTGAGAATACTACTTGTTAGTTTCTTAGTTGATTCAATCCATAATTTGACCATTTTCTGGGGAACACACATTATTCCCCTATTTCTATGCATGACATATGTAAAATAATTTAATTTATATGTAACCCTTCATAGATACCAAAAAGACTAGTCAATGGCTCATTAATGCACTCATGTTTGTTTAGATTGTGTAGTAGGTATATGTAAAAAAATTTAAACCCATCAAATATTAATAACATTTATTGAGTCTTCCATGATGTCCCATAAAATTATTTATTTTGATCAATAGAATGAAAGAGTTCACATGGAAACTATATATTAGAATGGGTATCATTTTCCACCTACAAATAAAGGTTTTGAGGTTACATTTCATGACACACCATACAAAGTAATGTTATTCTACCAAAATTCTTCCAGGGAGACTTGAAACTATTATTATTTTACCTTCACCATCTATGAGAGTTTATTGGACATTCCTACCCAATTTTTTTGTTATAGCACACACGGAGACAAGGAACCCTCCCAAACTGAATCCCACAAACTTGTTGATGCCATGCCATTGTGATTCCATTGTCATTCCTTGCCAATTGATTGCATGGCATGCCATTTCCATTTCCACGCCATTTACATGCATTGTCATGCCTTACTAAGCCATGACAAGTCATGCCATGCCATGCTATGCCATTTTCATTCATTTCCTTTCATTTTATTTCCATGCCATGACATGCCTTGTCTTTGCATTCCTTGTCATTCAATTCCTTGCATTTCCTTTCCATGCCATGCCTTGCCATGCCATTCCTTTCATTTCCATGCCTTTCCATGCCATTCCTTTCCTTGTCATCCCATGCCATGCCTTTTCTTCCATTGCCACACCTTTCCATGCCATGTCATGACTTTCCTTGTCATGTCATTTCATGCATTTCCTTTCCATGCCATATCATTCTATTTCATGCCTTTCATTTCCATTCCATACCATGACATGCCATGCATTTCCTTTCAATGCCATTTCATGCCATGCATTTCCTTTCAATGCCATGACTTTCCATGCCATTCCTTGTCATTCCATTCCCTTCCTTTCCTTCCATTTCCATGCCATGCCATTCCTTTCCAATCCATGCCATGCCAAGCCATGCCATTCCATTTCCATTCTAGGACATGCCATTTTCATGCCTTACCATGGAAATCCTATGCCATTCTAAGGCATGCCATGGCAGGCCATTTCCATGCCATTCCATTTCAATTCCTTTCCTTTCCTTACCTTTCCATGCTATGCCATGCGAAGCCTTTCCTTTCCATGAATACCATACCATACCATACCATGTCATGTCATACCTTGCCTTTCCTTTCCATTCCATTCCATTCCTTTCTTATCCATGCCATACAATACCATGTCATGTCATGCCTTGCCTTGCCTTTCCTTGACATGAATTTCCATGCCCTGTCTTGACTTTCCTTTCCATGGTATGGTATGCCTTTCCTTTCCTTTCCATGGTATGTTATGTTATGGTATGGCATGGTATTCCTTGCAAGGCAAGGCAAGTGAAGGCAAGGTATGAAAGGTATGCAAGGCGAGGAAATGCAAGTGAAGCCAAGGAAAGTGAAGGAAAGTAAAGTGAAGGTGTTATAGCAAGATTTGGCTCAGCCTATGCAATATTGCACAGAAGGAATTTTTTCATTCCCCCATGCAGACTTATCATCCCTTTTTGTACAATCCATAGCTAAAAATACAAATTTTTCGATATGTATGCCCATTTCCTACTATATATCATGCGTATATGCAATATTCTCCACTACAACCCGCATACATCGAGATTTGTGCCAAAAAATAAAAATTAATGTCGGGTTTCCATGTCACGACAAGAGATCTCTAATCCTTAGCCTTCCATATAATGGAAAAAATATGACTTGACCCTTCAGTTCGATTTGAAGGATATAAATGGGCCAATTCTGAGCTATGGAAAAGAGGAGAAAGAATTCAACTTTGAGAGAAACGTTACTCTAGATAAATTATTTAATTCATATTGAGTCTGCATCCCTTTATTCTTTAAGTCTGAACACAGTTTTCAGCCCCCAAGATCTTCCCTTATTGATTGAAAACCTCATTGTCTCTCTTCTATGAATTTTCCTTTGGTGGAGGATTGAAGTGGTGGAGGCCCAGCTGGAAGGAACTTAGTTTCTCGATTCTGAACCATGTCGACACAAAAGTCTGTAATATTTTCACTTATGTTCATCATTTATTAATAGAAATACTCATTTTCCGTCCAATTGATATCTTGCAAATATTTGAGTTATTATCCATGGGATTATTTGTTATGTATACTAATGGATTATGCTATCTAATGTGCTAACCTTTTATATTATCACCATATGATTTCTTTGCTTGGTTGTTGAAAACTAGTTGTAGGTATATAGATTTGGGTCAAAGTTCTCAATGGTGGAATTCATCGAACATCTGGATGAGGCAGGCCTCTTTCTTATCTCGCTTGAATATTGGTTTATATAACATATTTTTGGGATATAGTTGATTTCTGCAGTCATTTTTGTCTGTTGTGGTTTACCCTAGCCATAGAGATTTTTTCCCTCGTAACAGAATTGGCGACCATATTGGGGGTGACCTTCCTTATTAGGGTTTGGAGTACTTTTCTCCTTACATTTCTCTCATTCCTTTTTGTTTCACGTCGCATCATTTCTTGACAGCTTATGTTCACTCTGGGTTTGAGTTTTCATCCTTCTCCCTTTCCTAATCCTTTTTTTCTTTAAACATATACGTGGTTTTTGGCTTGACAGTCACGTACATACGTGGGATGTCCCTGTGAAAGTTGTGTACATACGCTTTGTTTTCCTAAACGATTGTGTGCATCATATTCCCTTGCTTGTTTTATGGGTTTAGTGGTTTTTGGGTGGGATTTGATGATTTCTGAGTCTTCTTAGGTCTCTGTAGTGCCCATTGAGTGTCTGTGGGATGATAGGAAACTTGTCTGGAGTTGACTTTTTGGGCGGATTGTTTCTCATCACCTTTTCATTTTGATTTTCCTTGTACATTAGGATGGGTGTTCTTCTCCTTAGTATTCTTCTTGATTTATCTCTTTCTATACACAGTAGAGTTTATATATCAAGTTGCGTATGAGTCCATGCATTTTCATTTTTACTATATTGAAAATAAAAAAAATATTAAACACTTTGCATTGCTTGGAATTTTGGTCTTTTGATTCTTTGTCATTAGCTTAGTGCATTTAGTGAAAGATTGCATTTTTACTTCAGAATTGCAAAGTTAAAATTGAAAATGGCATTTTTTTTCAAAAGCATATCATTCATTGAAAATTGAAATTAGGACTTTGCATTTTATTCATATTTACTTTTATTACATAGTTGTAACATCATAAGTTTCACTACAATACATTTTTGAGTAATCATGGCCACTAAAATTAATGCTATAATTTAAAATTGATTAGTCACGATTTTATTTTCTAGGGTGCACGAACTAGCTTAGGATTTAGTGCCTTGGAGTAGGATTTTGTTAGTAAACTTCTCCAAAGCAATTAAATCAATATATGTGTCTTAGCAAAGAACTCGAGAAATCCATTGTATAATTGGTAATATGAGGAGGCTCCTCTCACACCGGAGTTAATCATGAGGTCGCATGAGGTTGGTTGAAGGGATATCCCCTCGATACCTTCTTAGCATCAAAGACATTTCTAGGGATATATTTGTATCTGGGGATCTTTCTAGTGCCTTTACCTCTGTGAGAGGTAGTACTTTCAAGGTTTTGGGCTTTGATACCCTGCCCATATAGTATACCTAACTTATAAATTCTCTCATGTGCATCGATTATACATTGGTTTCTTACTTTATTGACCTAGGTTCCACATAGGTTACTTGCAGGCATTATTCTGCAGGTACCATGGGTCAGATAAGGATCGAACAATACACAACCTTTATGGAGGATTACCTCTTTGGGGGGATCTCACCGAATGGATGTTAATCCCACGATGGCCCTAATAATGGATTATAATACCTTTGATCTTTAGCAGGGAGTCGCAGGCCCCTCTTGGGCGAGACATGCCTTCTTTAGGGAGGGAGGCCACATTCATCCACTTTACTCTGTTTGTCTGCATATTGGCTGGTTGACTTTTGGTGTTCTCTTTGATTACTAGTTGGTCGTAGGAGTCTATACTAAGTTTTCATTATATTAGATAGTGGAGCTTCTTTGGCTCCCTCGTTTACCGCTACCCACCACATGATTTTCACTCATTTCATGGGGTCCTCTTTTAATAATGGTATGCAGAACTATGACGCTTAGTCCATACCTTGGGTCTCTGGTAATTTTCCTGTTGATATTCCTTCAACCTTTCCATCCTCTCCCTGGCCCACTTATACGAATACTAGCATTAGATCCAGGGGCACCATGACCCCGCTTCCTACATATTCATTTGATATGAGTCATGTCCCTCAAACAAATTTCACTATGAGAGGTTGGAACCTCCCCTCTTATGTATATGGTCCTAGCTATGCCCCTCCAAGAGCCAATACTCAAATGTGTGCTTATTCTACTCATTATACCCAATCTGTGTATCTTTCATCGGCCATGTCAGTTCCTTTGAACACTTTCCCCATGACGGGTCCTCATGTATCCCTAGGTATCTCATATGGGGAGAATCAGTTTTACGGTTCGGGCTACTTTCTTTATGGAACCCCTTCATAAGGGGGAAACATATATCCTCACTTGAATAACTCTTATCATATCTTTGTCTTTTCATAGACTTCAATGATGATGCCCGTACAAGCCTCTTCGGACCAATTCGATGGAGGATACTATCTTTCTGGACAAGGACAGGGGGTAAAACAAGACCCTTCATGTCCTACAATATTTCAAAGCTAATCTTTCCCTAGACCTTGGTATCAAATGCCACAACTCACCACTAGTCCAGTCACTGCTAGTGATACTGGAGCTCCGTCACCAACCTTTGCGAGTAATGCTTGAAATGGGTCGATGATGTATGTGAGTCATGTTGACGGCCCGCACCCAGCCACTGCTATTTTGGTTGGGGCCATCACTTTAGTCGCCACGAGTCATATCAATGTTGCATATGCAACCTCTTCACATCACGTAGGAGATGACTCTCTCACCTCTGGTAGTCACATTGAGAGCATGTCATCATTCGTTGAGAACGACATTGGGGGAATCGAGAATCCTAGATGCCTCAAACATAAGAATACATTCCTTTCCACGACTTGTGAAGGAGATCACCTTACTCATTTATGTCGAGCTGCAATTGGGAAACCAGAAGCGTGGTTCTCACGTGAGGGCCCTTTGGGTTCTAAAGTGTTTGTGGTTTCCCCACACCATGTTTCTCCTTTGATTGACATGACAGTAATTCCACTCCAATCCTCTATGTACCATACCCCCGTTGTTTAGGCTAATGTGTCCCCTATCCCTGTTATATTTCATCTTATTCAACCTAGAGATGAAGAAGTGGTCGTACCAGTGCAATCTCTGGTCAATTCAAATCTTTGATTGGAGGGTGATGCATCCTTCAGCCAAGTTGTCAACATTCCTGACAACACTCCTTTTGAACACGAGAGAGTTTTTCTCTCCCCAAGTGCTCTCCCTCCATGTCCTGAAGAGGTTCCCTTTGATTGGGACATTCTTGTGGGGTATCCAATTACCTCGCCCATGTCTTTTCCAGTAAGAGACATTATCCGGTATATAACAGAGACGATAAACTCCTATAGCGCTTTATCCTCTTCGACTTGGAGAGATTTGGGTCTTCCCAAGCTTATGTCAGCTATTCATAAGATGCTGACATTCCACAAAAGTCCAGCATGGGAGCCTTGGCCTCCCTCGTGACTTGCCACCTAGAATATCCAAACGAGTTTGAGTTAAGATATTTTTCGACTCGTCTAAAAAATGAAAAGATTGTCAAGTGATTTTTCTCTTTCACACTCATTAAACTAGACTTGAAAGGTCGCGAGTCTTAATTAATCTCTTTTCTGACTCGTTTTCAAAAAGCGAAAAGATTTTTGAGTGAACTTGTCTCTTTCACAATCATAAACTGGATTTCAAAGGACATCTATTTGGCACAAGTTTATCCCTTTTTCACACTAAGTAGACTAAAATTCATAAAAAATTACAATTTTTGGTGTTAAGTTGTGATTCAATCTCATGCCCTTGCTTGTAGTATTGATCCTTTAGCCGATTATCGCTTTGCATTATAAGTTGTTTTCCTCAGCAGCTTTCCATCCTCAACCAAGAAGATCCTCGTTTATATCCTTCACAATTGGACACCCTATACCCTGGAGGGAACATTCCCTTGAGTGTCCATCTCCCGCATAAATATCCTTGCATTCAGAATAGGTATGTTCCATTGTTGGAACTATTTTTCTTAGTTGTGACACTCGTTTCCTCCTTTGTATCATAACATTCATCTGTCTATGAAAAAACAAAAAAAGATGGGAGAGAAGGGAGTATTATATTATATTGGCAGCAGTCCTGTCACCTTTGAACAGAGCACAAAGTTATTGAGTCCATTTGTCACCATAATTTTGGGTTTAGCACAACTTTAGGAACTTGATCTCATTACAGAGTCTTCTCTACCGACTGGTTACTCTTCTAGTACATATAGAGAGTTTCATTGATGCCTCCTGCATCTCATGGTTTCATTATTAAGTCTATGTTGTCAGAGTATTATGTATGTCTCATGCTCTTGTTGAAGGGAAGTCTATCAACATGTGTTGGCCACTTCTCAAAATTCTTGACTTTCCATGTCGGCTATACCCTCAGTTTGTCTCAGAGTCACATGATATTGTAGTCTTATCATGCACCCTGGCCCTACTTTCATCATTGGTAGGTAACCTTGAACCCAACAGTCGACATTTCATCATTGTTCGTTGACTGGGTAGTTTCCCTTCTGTTCGACGACAAGACATCTATTCACACATTGGGACTCATATTGTGTCTTGGATTCCCTTCTTGGTGGTTTCCTTGCCTTTGTCAGCAATTTTCATCATTGGCTTCTATTAAGAGGGTCTTTTTCATGTAGCGCTTGTGCTTGGCACATGCAAAAGACGCACATGGTCGTTGGTTCGTGAACATGTTCTTCATCCGATTCCCACCAAATCATGACGCTCCTTCTTTGTACCTCGTGCTAACTGATGAGAGATTCTTTAATGCTCTCCTTTCCGTGGGTCTCCTTCCATCAAGTTCAACTCATCTATTATGAAAATGAGACCTAGAGTCGTATGAGTACCTTGAGGCTTGCAGTCATTAGTGGCACGTTCTCTCTCTATCGATAGTTGGGTATACATTAATGTCTCATGATCGATGGATTCTTCAGGTATTCGACACCAACTCCTTTATTCACACTTGTAAGAATGTACTCAGTGCCTTGATACCTACTTTCATTATCGATAGTGTTATCACTCTGTAATTTGCCCAAGGCTGTGGAGGAAATCACTAAGGTAACATCAAACCACTTGGAGTCCTAGATCTAGCCCTCCAAGAATCAGAGAGGGCTCTATCTGTCTAATATAGCTTTGTTTAGGTTAGAATGCTAGGTTAGTTATGATAGATTTGTTGAAAACCCTGACGAGAATCTCTTTTTCTATCAATTTCAAACTGTGCAATAAAAATATAACTCACTATATAGTTTCCAAAACATGGATGCATGGTCCCTCTGTTTGTAAAAATATCATATTTCCCTTGAAGACCTCCTTTTTTGTGCAGGGATTTTTCTGCACAAAGGGACATCTTTCCTTCCACTCTGACTTTTCCAAATAGGGTGCTCCATCTTACTAAGAGAATCCTCACCCTATAAAAAAATATCTTGAATAAGATGTATAGAACAATTTTTCTCCTCAAAAAATTTACTCTGAAGTCAGAAAAAAGTACGATGACAACTGCCAATACCAAATCTGTATCATTCTTGTAAGGTATCGATACAGTTGCATCTAACACATCAACAAGGAAGAGCTTTCTGAGGTCATATTAATCAACCATAAGGTGTAGATTGAGAAACTTGACCTTGGGATCAAGATAACCTTTAACAACTGCCAAGTACCCTGAATATGCTTAACATGATCCTTATAAATTGGTAATAGCTAATTAACCACAGACTTTTTCTTCCTCGTCATTTTAAATAGTCTGCGATGAGCTAATTGTGCACAGAAAACGTTTTAGGCAGATGATGTTTCTGGATTTTTGAGAAACAAAACCCACTATGTAAGACTAAATTTCTTATGTTCACTTTACAGTGGCATGTTTTCTGGCACACCAACACTCCATGATCCCAAAGTAGACTTTCAACATCTTAGCAAACAATATTATGTTTTCTATTACCAAACTTTGACATCTGCTCACTGACATCTCTCAATGTGGAAATTTGATTTCATTATACGATGATGTAATTGGAAAGCATGGATCTGCAATGATCTTAATCCTAGAAAGAACAAGATCAAAGGCACTGGCCTCTATCAATGAAAGGCGACTTAGAATTTCTCCATGTGGACCTCTCATGAGAGATGAAGAATTGTAAAAGAAAAAAGCATCAATATAATGCTCATTTACCCAATGCCACAAACTGTCTAAGATCGTGGTTTGTTTGTATATGTCCTCAGGGAACCAGAGTTGTTTTAACTTTATTTCATATCGTCGAATACGTCTCATCCTTAATTTTTGAGCTATCAGACGAGATTTTCAAGCACGCGAGTTGCGACGCCTTCACATCCAGAAGGATCGAGATCACATATTGGGTACTTTCTAGGGAAACAACTGTAGTGATCATCACAACAACTGTAGTGATCATCACAACAGGTGGTTAAGAAAATGATAAACTGAATCTGACTCATGCTTCAATTCCAGCAACAACCGGTTGTTTCCTGAGGGAAAATATCTGAAGAATTAGAAGTGATGGTGGTCTGTCTTTGGAAACTGTTTCACAACAGTGCCGTGTTCTTTGTTATGTGAACAAAGTAGCAACGTCTTTTTATTTTCATGCTCAACGCCTCAACACATGGGCATGATTTTTTCACTTGTCAAAACATGTGTGATCTCTATTGAATACCTGGCATTATCAAGTGGGCACCAGTCATCATTAGTTATAATTTTGATTTAAGCGCATGGGATTGTGCTTGGAACTGGTGCTTGGATGTTGGCTTGTTGTTTCTTCTTGTATGTTGTTGCTCTGGTAAATAACATGTGTTGTTGATGATTGCAGGTCCGTGGCTCAAGATACTAAGAATAGCTCTCGGTGTTGAGCTTGGCCCTGGGCCAATACCTTTTTTTATCAAAATTTTAATAAAGCCAAACCAAAACCTGTGATAAGTCCGAGAA
>ML808802.1:58464-109052 GCA_009831015.1 Picea engelmannii
TGAGTTTGTTAGGACTTTTAGCCTATATATTGCTCATTGCAAGGGTATTGAGTTGTTGTGATGTAAACTCTTGCAATGTCTCCTATGTAATTTCTTTTCCTATTAATAAAATTGTGTGTCTGAGGACACTTCGGCCATTAAAGGCAAGGAAAAGCAAATGAAGGAATGACATAGCATGAAAAGGAAAGGAAAGGAATGGAAAGGAAAGTAAAATGAAGGCATGGAAAGTGAAGGTAAGGAAAGGCAAGTGAAGGAATAGAAAGTGAAGGCAAATCAAGTGAAGGAATGACAAGTGAAGGAAAGGAAAGGCAAGGAAATTGAAGGAATGGAAAGAAAAGGAAAGTGAAGGAATGGAAAGTGAAGGCTAGGAAAGTGAAGGAAAGTGAAGGCATGGAAAGTGAAGTTAAGGAAATCTGATGCAAGTGAAGGAAATTGAAGGAAAGGTAAGGAAAGTGAAGGCATGGAAAGGAAATGCAAGTCATGGAAAGGTAATGCAAGTGGAGGAATGACAAGTGAAGGTAAGGAAATGGAAGACATAGAAAGTGAAGGAAAGGAAAGTGAAGGAAAGTGAAGGAAATGCAACATAGGTGAAGGCATGACAAGTGAAGGAAAGTGAAGGTATAGAAAGTGAAGATAAGAAAAGTGAAGGCATGACATGGAAAGTGAAGGAAATTGAAGGAAATGTAAGGAAAGTGAAGGATTTGCATGGCATTGAAAGGAAAGGCAAGGCAAGTGAAGGCATAGAAAGTAAAGTAAAGTAAAGGAATGGAAAGTTAAGGCAAGGAAAGTGAAGGAATGACATGGAAAGTGAATGAATTTCATGGCATGGCAAGGAAAGGCAAATAAGGGCATGTAAAGTAAGTGCAAGTGAAGGCATGGAAAGTGAAGGTAACGAAAGGCAAGTAAAGGCATGGAAAGTGAAGGAAAGTGAAGGAATAGAATGGCATGGAAAGGAAAGGAAAGGCATCGAAAGGAAATGCAAGTGAAGGAATGGAAAGTGAAGGAATGGAAAGTGAAGGAAGGTGAAGGCAAGTGAAGGCATGGGAAGTGAGGGTAGGTGAAGGAAATAAAAGTGAAGGCATGGCATGGAATAGAAAGAGAAGGAAAGAAATGGAAGGGAAATGCAAGGAAAGGAAAGTGAATGCAAGTTAAGGCATGGAAAGTGAAGGCAAGTGAAGGCATGGAAAGTGAATGAAGGCATGGCAAGTGAAGGAAAGTGAAGTCATGGAAAGTGAAGGCAATTGAAGGAAAGGCCAGTTAAGTGAAGGAATGGAATGGCATGGCAAGGAAAGGCGTGGAATTGCATGATAAGGCATGGCATGGTGTGACAAGAAAATGAATGGCATGGAAATACAAGAATACCATAAAAAAAATGAAGAGAAAATTATTCCTTTTACATACCTATGGTCATTCAAGTAGAACATCAAGATCATATCTAATATTTAAGGTCTCAATTAACCTCACATGCTCAAAATAAATAAAAAAGTATCGCACCTTTGATGAGTTCTTAATTGGATTTTTTTGTGGTTCGAGGCTTGTACTAATAACGAAGTTTATAAAGTGTTATACGAATTGACCTGGTTTATAATCTTGTAATTCATAACCACATTTCTTTCGTGTTCTTTCATCCTTTGTCATATGTTATCCCTTAATAACCATCGACCCAATCGGAAATTCAGTTCCTTGGGAGTCTTTTACTGGTCGCATGAGGGTCTTCTTTCCCTCTAAGCATCGTTCCAACCAATAATCAATGCCCCATTCATTATCTCTTTGGGAAAACACTACGTATATTTTCCCTGCAAAAAATGAAGTGCCAAAATGTGAGTCCACTAAATGACCAAAGAATAAAACATCAATGTTATTTATTCAAAAATTAATAGAAAGATTCAACAAACATGGTAGTATGAGATGTGAGACATGATCATAATCTATTGAAATACTTGATTGGTTTGCCTCCAACTGGGATAATTTCATAGTTATACATTGACCAATGGGGAGTGATACACGATCTCATATATTAACCTAGTATGTTAATTCACAATCATACCATTCATTACTAATACATGGACCACATAAGAAAGAGATTTTTCTCCTCTATATTTCAAATATTGCATTTTATGATGTTCTAACTGAATGGAATCCACAAGTGCCCTATATTTTTTTTCATTCATACCATTGTGATCGATCTACATTGACCACCTCCCAAAAACATCTATGTAAATGTGATTTCTTGTGTGATTGGTATTCACGAGTTCCTATTCCCTCTCTCATTACTGAAAAACACCATTCAACAATGGATTTCAGATCTTGAATGAGGGAAGTATTTGTAAACTTCATTTATTTTTTGTGTAATTCTCTTTTTATGCATGCAACTTCTCCATCATGCCCCCCTTTCCCATGCCCAAAACCAAAATAGTTCCAAATATGTGGTACCTTTAGTTTTTTGTGCAACATACATAAGAATTTTTGGATTGGCATGCACAACCATCTAACCAAATCCAATGTTCATCCATATGTATGTTTTTCTCCTTTAGGTGATTGTAGAATAATTGAAAACAATGTTGTATGTAGGATAAGTCATGGCATCGATCATCACTTATGTAGAACTGATTCTCTTTCAATATAAATTTGTTTTGTTCATTATTATCCGATCCATGCATGTATGTGATATGGACCATTATTCTGACTTTCTCTGAGTGATGATATTGGATTTGAATCTCATTTTTCAATTGAAGGGTGTAGTTCTCAGCAAAATCAACCATTGATAACACAATACCAATCAGAAATGTATCTCTGCATATTCTAAAATGCGCATCCTTCCATCGAGCCACATGAACATGCAAAACACAATTTTGTGTCTTTTTGATGAATTCCTTCATGAAGTCACAAACATGTACTTGGGAAGTAACCAATTGTATGTGACATATTTAAAGCTTTGCAAGGTAACCTCCTTCCTCCCGAATTCATACTCATCGCTTACATGGATGCACTTTCTCAATAATGTCATTCCTCTGCACCTAGGGCATGTGTCATCTAAGAATTGATTTTGATAATATGTAAAACCCTCTCGCCTTGTACAGATGATATTGTGAACATAGTCTCTAGATGACGACAATGGCAATATAATTGGGCATTCCTGCAAAAGGGTGTTATGAAAAAACCAATGTGTATGTGTGTGTGTGTGTGTGTGATAATAATAAACATACTCAATGTGATATCTACAACAACATTTGTTATGAATTGTGTTTATTAGAACATACCAAGGCTTGCGTTTATGGAAAGTTATTTGGCCCAATCTAAATGCACTATGTATTGTTTTCAATATATCATACAATTTTGTTCGTGTAATGTCAAGAAAGTGTTTAATATGGGCTTCATGGTCCCTAGATCCCCTTCTCAATTTTAGTACATATTTTTGGTTGAAATAAGGCCTAGTGTTCTCATGCTAAAAATATCGATCTAGTCCCTTAACCGCTCCAACTAAATTCATGTCATAACGAGGTATCCTACCAATGAAGACCCACAAATCTGTTGGGACACCTGTGTCGAGGCTATCTCGTCTATAAGAATAATTTCTAACATTTTTGACATTTCATTTCAAGAGGTTAGAGGTTTGTTGTAGAAAACGATGGTTTCTTGTCATCTTGTTAACAATTGATTGTGACAAGACACATCATGCTACATTGAAGTCTTTAGAAGGTGATTTATTACCAATTATTTGAAAAGAATCTACAAGGTTTCTAAAAATATGATGACTTGTTTCTACACTTTTGACTGTTTTAATTCCCAAAATTCTCCTAATACCAGTTAAACTTCTAGATTTTAACAAATCTAAAAATAATTGACATTTAGCAGCATAGTATTTTGGTTCAAAATATTATTTAATGATTTCATAAGAGTGATAACAAATAGTATGATTAGGTAACTTACCTTCAAGTGATGCTAGACCACTTTCATCGACCTAAATGCATTTAGGATTTCTTCTCTTCACAATGCTCAATCTAGATAGGGACGATGAACCCCTATTCTGGCACTCTTGACCTCCCTATTGTGGAGTTAACAATTTTTTGGTTCTTTCCCCTTTAGTCACTAGTGTATCAACTTTGGGAGGAGAGTCAACATGGGATTGACTAGTTTCTAGAACATTTGACTATCCAGCAAGAGATTTCACCATAGGAACTTCTTCACCACAATGTTTTACACCTGTTCATTCTCTACTGGCATCCATTGTATAATCAACTCCAAGAAAATCCTCCATCATATGGTCATCCACAACAAGTTGTATTGAAGAGATAATGGATGGATTTCTCTCTAATCAACTCTTCCGATGTTCTTGTGGTGATGGAAGAGAAACAATAACGAAATATATTGTTCTAGATATTGTATTTCCCTCTTCTGAAAGCATACAATTTGACATACGTAACTTTGGATTTTTTCTTTCTTCTTCTATTTTTCTATCAGTTTCTCTTTTCTCAGGGAATTTATTTGTCGAATCTATCGGTTCCCCATGTTTAAAGAGAAAAATTGGCTTCTAAACACCCCACTAAAAAAATTTCTTTGTATTATGTAATAAGGAACAACCAAGAAGACATAAGAAGATACAAATAACAATTCCAATTGGACTTGATAAAAATTGTCTTCCAATTCCAAGAAGACACAAGAAGAGACAAACAACAATTCCAATTTCACTTGGAAAATTTTGATTTCTAATTCCAAGAAGACACAAGAAGATACAAACAACAATTCCAATTTCACTTGGTCAAATTATTATTCCAATTCCAAGAAGACACATCAAGATACAAGTAACAATTATAATTTCACTTGGACAAATTTTTATTCCAATTCCAAGAAGACACAAGAAGAGACAAACAACATTTCCAATTGCACTTGGAAAAAAAAATCTTCCAATTCTAAGAAGACACAAGAAGATACAGACAAAAATTCTAATTGCACTTGAACAAATTTGTCTTCCACATTTTCCTACAATGGCCTGAAAATAGCACAAAACTCTCTATGAATCAAACAAGAAAACTAAAATAATAAAAACTTGTCTATGCGTACTATTTATGTGTGAAGATGTTGCAAATTGTTTGTTGGCCTTGAGATTAGTGGAGCATGTTTTTCATCAAAATATGCCCAACAAGAACACGCGTATGTTCCTAGAACACATGCGTGTTCCTACTGAGCATAAATGACCAACAACTACAACTCAATCAAGTCACAAGAGTGCATGCATGATATTAATGCAATGTGTTGATGGGTCAGAATGACCCATTCAATAAGATGAGCAAGAACTCTGTATGGTTGGTCCCAATTAGACACACTCTCATTTGGAATAGCGTTTCTGACCATTTTTTGGTCTGGTTACCTTATTCACTGAAAAAAAAACTAAATATAAATATGAGAACCATAGGTTCTCAGATGAATTAAAAGATAATGATTCTAACTATATCTTACTAAAACTAGAATTAAAGGTTAAAGTTCTAATATGTAGATTTAAACTATCCTATGCTAACCTATCCTAATAAGGAGAAAACCAAAAGACGAATACAATGAGAGATGATATTACTTGCATAGAATGAATTTATTTAACAAGAAATACATCATTTAACCAAGCAATTGTTTGTAGTCAATATAAATTGATTAACAAATTAAATTTCTGATGTGTTGCACTCATGAAAGAAAAAAATAACAATTGTAAATAATAGAATATTAACAAAGAGATAATTCATAGATTAACATTCAAAATCCACATAAGTACATGTATAAAAATGAATAGTCACATTCATACACATGTGAGCCATTTCCTTCAAAATGTCTTATGTCCTTTATTCGAAATAAAAGTAAAAATACCTGTCACTTTTCCTCATATTGCTAATGATTGGGAAACTGAAATGGTTCTCCATCTTCCCTTTCCCAATTGGTACATGGGCATGAGTACGATGATGTGATATACTCTGCAAAATTTTAGTTAGAAAAGAAACTCTCCAGGGGATCCCTGATGTTTTCACTTTTGCATCCATGATTACCTTCCATCTCTTGAAGTATTCAAGAAATGAATCTACTTGAAGGAACTACATCTTCTCTAGATCTACCTCACTCTTGCACATGGGAATGATAATATTCATCCTAAGGATCTGTTCAACACGTTGGATGACATATTCTGTTAGGGTGATGATTTTGGATGGTTGGATAATTATTTTTTTGATAAACTCCATGTTAATTTCTCTTATTACTTTGTTTTCTCTATGAGTGAGGTTCCTCTTGGTGTCATCATCCTCGATGAACATCTAGGTTGACGAAGATTTGTCGATATCCATCAGGGGATCCATTCTGAATAGCGAGAATAGATAGTTTTTCCATCTCCATACCTCAACATTGGATACAATGACTTGTTCATGGATATTTTTCACCTCGGCTATCGCTACCATGCATGTCTCTAATAGTGAGTGATCTCAGATTCTTCTCTCGTCAGAATACATTGGGAGGGTTTTTGGGTATGAAATTGTCTAAAGTGAATCTTTCCATTATGTGATATAGTTGTAAGCTTCCAGGGCCCTTTGATATTTTTCATGGGTGGTTTTTCCCTGTGGGTTGAACTTCATCTATTCATATTTGGTCATCAGAATTATGTCGAGTGCATTGAACAATCTTTTCTTTGTGTTACAATGTTCTTCATTTTTCTCTAGGTATTTTTCTTCATATCCTCGAGATTCATTGTCTAATCATGGTGTTCTTCCTCAAGAGTTTGTTATCCATTTGTACCCTTTGTATTTCGGCTCAACCCTTTTCATTGAAAGACCTCAAATCGATCAACCCTATTCTGAGCTTTGTCACCTCTATATTTTGTGAGGTTTCAAGATGCTCCATGTCGCTAGAATGGGATTTCTAGACTAGTGACATTGAATCGGTGAATTTAACCTGCAAACCTTCTTCCTATGCATGTACTCGCATTTTTATATCCTCCTCATAGGATTTCTTTTCCTGTTGTATTTTTTTTCTCATTGGTCGTAGATTATTTGATAGTCACTAGGGTAGTTTCTAGTTCTGCAATTCAGGATTTTGTGGCATCTAGCGCTACTAAAACCTCATGGACCAATACAATTTTTACCCTGATAAAAGAACTGAGTGTCAAGGTTTCTTGTAGAGAGTTATCCTTTATATTGGGCCCAAATTTCCATTTGATACTCCTCTCGAGCACATCCTAGTCTAATTTTATTTTCCCCCTTTTTATTTTGGGCGTTCTCTTCTCTATGGCTCGAGTCTTTTGGTTGTAGTAATAATCATCGACTACAACCACTTCTCCTTCGAACCTAAGCCCTTTTGAGGTCAGTGATAAGCTACCTCTAATCAAAGCTACAACGATGCATTCTTCTATTGGGGTATCGACCATGTTGTTCTTAGGATATAGATTGATGATGGCATCAATACCTACTAAACCGACATCTCAGACCTCTATACTGTCGGCCTTATCCTTCTTATTCCTTTCCTAGGCTTCTCCTGGTGTGACCAATGATTCTTCTTCTACGTTTTTTGTTTCTTTTTTCCTTGTGCTATATTTCTAAGAGAGGGAATATTTACTTCTTATTTTCTCTAGTGTAGTCTGGTTATCTTCGGTCTCTTTCTTCTTCAAAAGTTTGTACCTTTCTTCATCTTTGTTAGTGTTTCTCTCCATCTTGACTTCTTTATATATTCTCCTTTGTTCTTCTTCAGTTATTTTTTCATTTTCCTAGTGGAGGAGAGCTCATAAATGTTCATGCATCAGTGTTCTATATTGTTCTTCATCCTTTCTCAATTGCTGTTGGGATACATCGGTGCTAAGCCTTTCCACCGCTTCCTCGAAACTCAATGGACCTCGGAAAACATCCTCTGAGAATTGAGACTCATGCATGGTTTGTGGTATTAATCTGACGACCTTCATGTGCTCATAAAACATATTCTGAGGATTGTGTGACTTGGGTTCTCCGAGACAAATGAACAACTCCTTGAGTGATTCAACTTCCCTTTTAGATTTCTTCTTGTTTGTTAGAGAGTATGAACCAATATGGATAGGGAAAATCATCAAGTACTTTTTGTTATTTTCTGAAAGGTATGTAGTGTCCCCCTTTTCAATAGTCTGGTATGAAATCTTCCTAGCCAAAATCTTATCAGGCACATACTTCAGAAACAAATGTACCACTCTTGTGGCCTTGTAGATCCAGATGTAAGTGTAGTAATTATTCTTGTACTAATCCCCAATGTATGTTAAACCTTAGATATCCATAGGAGATATGCTATGAGGGAAGGGGAAAAAGATGGTCTTATGTAAGGGCACCAAGAATGAATCACATATATCATACAAAAAACTCTTGCAATTGACCTCCCAAAGTTGATAACAATAGAAATGAATTGGGTCCTTGTCTGAAGTCCAGGCCCAATTGAATGTTGGGAACATGTTTGTTTAACACACAACATATATAAGATAGGTCGACATGTAGAAACTGGTATTTTCATGCCCTTCGGATCCTGGTTGTACTGAGTGATGTTGAACAAGAGAATGGTTTCCCAATTGAAGGCTTGTCCATTCTGGGATATTATGTAATCCATAGGGAACCATTCCATTATGAAATGGATGTTTCTTTCCTCATAATAGAGATTATAGATCATGGTATTTAGCACCCTGTAGGGTATTTTGAGATATCGTTCACCTTTTTTCTCTAGATATTCTTCATCATAGAAACAGTCTTCCATGAGGGTATCGAAGTCTTCATGGTCGACTCTGAATTTTTATATAAAAGACTCGTTCAAGGACATTGTAGTTTCTTGGGGTTGATACATTTTTCTGATGTCATCTTCTTTGAGAAAGGTGATCAGGAGACCTAAAGAACTGAGTATTAATTACCTTCTATCCTTTTGAAAATATGAAAAACCCAACTTGGATGCGTCATTGTAAGGAAAAATTTCAGGGAGAGAGGTTATTGTATGAATCCCTCTCTTCCTAATATTTATGTATGCCTCAATGTCTCGATCATCAAATGGGAATCTTTCATTCTCAAACATGTCCAGGATCGTGACGTAACTAAGGTAGTTTTTTGTCCCATCATGGTTTTTCGTGTTAGAGATAGTGTATGACTATGGGATGGAAACTGGAACAGGAGTTCCAAAGGAATGTAATTTTCCTTTTCTAGTGATCATCCTGGACATCGCTTCACCTACACAAACAAACAAATTTTAGTTAGTAAATTTGTTTCGGGATTGAAATAAGAACACTATAAAAATAGTATCATACTTTCTTAAAGGATGGGAGCGGTAGTCGATCAAGTAGATATAATAAAGAATTACATAGGCATATTTATTTTTTCCTTTACGAGCAAGTGAGAAAGAATACGAGTCTTGGTGTCCTTTTTAAAACAAATTGTCAATTCCCTCCTAACCATAACTCAATCAATGAAAAGTGTGATACATCTTGGATTTGATCAGGGGAGTACATAGAGAGTAAATGTGCTCATATAATATTAGTGGTTTTAGTCATTAAGGAATGGGAGAATTCAAAAATTTGGGGGGGGATCGTGAAGCTATCGTCATCGACAGTCGATGGGGATGAGAGGTGTGGACATGGGTGAGTAAAAAAATATGATGATGATGAATACATGATTAATTGATTAAGCATGATTATCAGGTCTCAGTTGGACCTAATATTCCTTTTAACGTTAAATTAAGTGACCGTTGGGTGTTAATCCTTTATTAACTAATACAAACAAGATGTTGAGGTAGCCATGGGGGGAACCATTAACTAGGCAACGTGATATCTGTGGTGGAGGAGCGATTGATGAAGAATTTATTCATATGACCTATAGGATGAAAAAAGTGATAGTTGGATAGCAAAGGATGATGTCATCATTGGCAAGGAGGGGAGGCATAGGAAATATCCCAATG
The DNA here is from genome assembly GCA_009831015.1 of Picea engelmannii. Lineage (NCBI taxonomy): Eukaryota > Viridiplantae > Streptophyta > Pinopsida > Pinales > Pinaceae > Picea > Picea engelmannii. Next base: position 68,380 of record ML808802.1, read on the forward strand.
AAAAGTCTGACGATGAAACACATTTGCCAAGGATGATATCCATTGTTACCTTGACACAATTTAGAAAATAAAATAATTACACAATGGTTTAATTGAGGGGCCCGTGAGGGGGGCAATTTATCAGGTGTACTCTAGGAAGAGGGTCATGTGTTAGTTGTTTTGTGACTGGGAGAGAGAAGCGATCATCATCGTCGAAAAAATTCATAGGAGTGCAAGGATGATAGTGTGTTTTTAACTTCCAACGACGATGTTATGAGGCATCCTCATCAGAAAAATATGAAGGTGAGCATGTGCACATGTTTGGTGAGAGCGTGATTATGAAAAGTTAAGAAGGGAGGAAAGTTGGAAGTAGCTGAGGAAATCTAACTTAAGTTCCAAGCATGAAGATGAAGATTCAAGGAAAGATACCCTATAAAAAAAAGTGTGCATCCCCACTTTAAGATTGAAAAAATTTAAGTGGGGGATGGGTTGTTGTTCCATCACAACAAATGGAGACATACTAGGAAGAACCAATTATCTCTAATCTAGCAAGAAAATTATTGAAACCTAATCAATTGTGTTGTTACATTTAGATAGTTCATACAATTTTACAAATTGAGGACCCCTCATTCAATTATCCTTAAGATTCAAAGGAAAAAACCATCGTTGATGACATTCTACATAATTATAGTGATTGTTTATGGTGATTATGTATCCAACACTGAAACATGGGGGGTTACAGAATAGAGAAATGTTTACCAACCGATATGGACTATAGTTTGTTACTCTACACTTTTTCTTGGCACTGTTTCACTGTAAGCGAGCATCCATAGCCTTGACAGTGGTGTTGTGGTATCATACAAGCATAGCCCCATTGCTATCGAGCATCCATAGCTTCAACAAATTTTCTTATACTTCCCACACTTTAAATGTGATTTCAACTTCCTGGTATTCATGTTTCTCTTCCTTCATTTGTTTTTAGATATATGATTTATTTATTTCTTTTGTAACATGTGTGGAGATGAGTAGAAAGAGGGGTGATACGAGAGTTACTTTGATGTGAATATCTCAATCGATAGTTCATTATTGTGTGTTCCTCACCTGAATTACTAGTAGAGTAGAATTAAGGGGGAAATGGGTAATACCACTAAATTTATGCAAGAAGATATCAATTTTCAGAGCAATGCAAAGAACTGGTGTGAAACACAATCATGTATTGAGAGTGGTCACACATAGTAAATATGGTTCATATGAGATATAAAAAGGTATGGAATTTGTAGGTTTGAGGTTTTATCTTGGCCTAAGTGAACCAAATCCTCTTCATGTGTCTTCATCTCTGATGCAGAAACGTTGAGTTGTAGGTATGATGATTACTACTAAGTGAGAGTTTCCCAAAGAGAAAAGTGGTTACATGGGATGTGCTAGCACTGGAAGTCACACTTTGATTGCTAAAGTGTAAACTCAACACCCATCAGAATGTAAAAGATAATAAAGAATTACATAGGCATATTTACTTTTTCCTTTATGAGCAAGTGAGAAAGAATATGAGTCTTGGTGTCCTTTTTAAAACAAATTGTCAATTCCCTCCTAACCATAACTCAATCAATGAAAAGTGTGATACATCTTGGATTCGATCAGGGGAGTACGTAGAGAGTAAATGTTCTCATATAATATTAGTGGTTTTAGTCGTTAAGGAATGGGAGAATTCAAAAATTTGGGGGGGGATCATGAAGCTATCGTCATCGACAGTCGATGGGGATGAGAGGTGTGGACATGGGTGAGTAAAAAAATATGATGATGATGAATACATGATTAATTCATTTAGCATGATTATCAGGTCTCAGTTGGACCTAATATTCCTTTTAACGTTCAATTAAGTGACCGTTGGGTGTTAATCCTTTATTAACTAATACAAACAAGATGTTGAGGTAGCCATGGGGGGAACCATTAACTAGGCAACGTGATATCTGTGGTGGAGGAGCGATCGATGAAGAATTTCTTCATATGACCTATAGGATGAAAAAAGTGATAGTTGGATAGCAAAGGATGATGTCATCATTGGCAAGGAGGGGAGGCATAGGAAATATCCCAATGAAAAGTCTAACGATGAAACACATTTTCCAAGGATGTTATCCATTATTACCTTGACACAATTTAGAAAATAAAATAATTACACAATGGTTGAATTGAGGGGCCCGTGAGGGGGGAAATTTATCAGGTGTACTCTAGGAAGAGGGTCATGTGTTAGTTGTTTTGTGACTGGGAGAGAGAAGCGATCATCATCGTCGAAAAAATTCATAGGAGTGCAAGGATGATAGTGTGTTTTTAACTTCCAACGACGATGTTATGAGGCATCCTCATTAGAAAAATATGAAGGTGAGCATGTGCACATGTTTGGTGAGAGAGTGATTATGAAAAGTTAATAAGGGAGGAAAGTGGGAAGTAGCTGAGGAAATCTAACTTAAGTTCCAAGCATGAAGATGAAGATTCAAGGAAAGATACCCTATAAAAAAAAGTGTGCATCCCCACTTTAAGATTGAAAAAATTTAAGTGGGGGATGGGTTGTTGTTCCATCACAACAAATGGAGACATACTAGGAAGAACCAATTATCTCTAATCTAGCAAGAAAATTATTGAAACCTAATCAATTGTGTTGTTACATTTAGATAGTTCATACAATTTTACAAATTGAGGACCCCTCATTCAATTATCCTTAAGATTCAAAGGAAAAAACCATCGTTGATGACATTCTACATAATTATAGTGATTGTTTATGGTGATTATGTATCCAACACTGAAACATGGGGGGTTACAGAATAGAGAAATGTTTACCAACCGATATGGACTATAGTTTGTTACTCTACACTTTTTCTTGGCACTGTTTCACTGTAAGCGAGCATCCATAGCCTTGACAGTGGTGTTGTGGTATCATACAAGCATAGCCCCATTGCTATCGAGCATCCATAGCTTCAACAAATTTTCTTATACTTCCCACACTTTAAATGTGATTTCAACTTCCTGGTATTCATGTTTCTCTTCCTTCATTTGTTTTTAGATATATGATTTATTTATTTCTTTTGTAACATGTGTGGAGATGAGTAGAAAGAGGGGTGATACGAGAGTTACTTTGATGTGAATATCTCAATCGATAGTTCATTATTGTGTGTTCCTCACCTGAATTACTAGTAGAGTAGAATTAAGGGGGAAATGGGTAATACCACTAAATTTATGCAAGAAGATATCAATTTTCAGAGCAATGCAAAGAACTGGTGTGAAACACAATCATGTATTGAGAGTGGTCACACATAGTAAATATGGTTCATATGAGATATAAAAAGGTATGGAATTTGTAGGTTTGAGGTTTTATCTTGGCCTAAGTGAACCAAATCCTCTTCATGTGTCTTCATCTCTGATGCAGAAACGTTGAGTTGTAGGTATGATGATTACTACTAAGTGAGAGTTTCCCAAAGAGAAAAGTGGTTACATGGGATGTGCTAGCACTGGAAGTCACACTTTGATTGCTAAAGTGTAAACTCAACACCCATCAGAATGTAAAAGATAATTTTGGTTTTGAATAGGTGTATCAGCAAGATGGATAAAGAAAGAGAGAGGGATGTAAAATGTAGATCAGTAGGCTACACCAATGGGAAATGGAGTCACAAACATCCTACTCATCGAAGGCACAAAAGATGCTAAACAAAAAAAATGATTATATGTTGATAGGTGGAAGAATGAAGAAGAAAAACATAATATAGAATGTTCACTAAACAATAATACTCTCAATTTAATGAATCAACAAATACTTGAATATAAACAATGATTGATGGGAAAAATACAACAGATCCTCTACTTCCTAGGGATCCATAAATCATTGATAGCCTTTGATCCTCAAATATACGATATATTGAAATAAGAAGAAATATAAACAAAAGAGTTACAATATGAAATCAAATATCTCATGAGTCTGCAATAGAAGTAATGCTTACAATCCTAAAAGGCCCATAGGCTTACAAATGAACACACACAGGGAAACTGCCTGCTACATCTCTCTCTAGCCTTTCTTGGCTCATGAATCCCCTTCTCCAATAGAGATATCCTTCCTTAAATAGAAAATAGCATCCAAATAAGATTAGTATGTCAAATCCCATCTACTCCATTGGATTCTGAGCCTTGGATATAGGTGGCAACAATCAAAGAGACAAAAATCGAACAAACTGCTAATTTTCAAGAATTTGTTGGAAGTCATTAATAAAATGTTTCCACCTCAGGCATGAGGCCTTTGATGGAGATAAATATTAGGTACAGGTGTCCCTTGACATCTAACTGATCCTTGAGAATCCATTTTAATCCTCCTTTATAGGTGGCAACCTCCCAACAAGGCGAATACCAAAAACTGTGACCGCTACAGGAAATTAGGTAGCACCGTTGTGCAGATTCGGTAGCACCACTTCTATGTCTAATATCTCTCAAACCATAACACATTTTGAAAACCTGAGAGACATTTTTCTTATTTGGAATGTTTTGAACTAAAAAATGCTCCAGTTTTCAAAAATACCTTCTCAATTGTTCACAATCCAAGTTTTAAGTTAGTGACTCAAAACTGGTAAAATAACTTTGCACAATTCGTTTTCTGCTAGAATTTGGGTAGCGAATTTAGGCAGCGTCTACCTGTGTGTCTGCGTACAATTGGGTAGTAGAAATCCGTGAGTGATTTTGATTCTTGAACTTGGATATTGGGCATAATCCAATATAATTTCAATTTTCCCCAAAATAAATAAAATATCCCATAACACTTGTATTCATTTTCCAAAATGAATAATGAAGGATTTATGAAACACTGAGGAATAAACCAATCTCGTGCTAACATAGGCTCCATGGGGGATAGAGTCCTTCCTGTGAGGCTCTAAGAACTCTTGTAGTTTCAGTGCCTTATCCTACGGTTGTTCCCAACCTTCAATCTTTACAATCTTCTTTGATATGTGAACTTCAACTGAAACCAAATGCAAATGAAAACTGAAACTAACAAAAATGATGAAAATGATGCTTGTTCAACAATCTTATTGCACACACCTACTCTAATTATTGGGAAAATGAAGCATTCAAGGTACATGAAATAACCAATGAATCCATTTCATCATTTTTTCAACTGTTTGAAGCTTTGAAAAGTGCTTCCTTAAGAACCAGAGATAATTCTTACTTGAATGCATGTCAAAGAAACATTTGGCAATACACTTTCCATTGAAGAAATAAATGAGCCTAGGCGCACTTTCTACTTGCAGACAGGCTACAAATGGTTCCTAGAAAACATCATCAATACTTTCCCATGCGATATTGCTTTGTGTAAAAAGGAAAAGTATTGCATTAGGTCCTTCCTCCACTATTCTTGGTTTTTGTATGGCTTGTTGATTTTCTGATTCATCCTCAATGCATATGGCCTTGGTCCACTCCTGGTCATGAGATGTATTAGGAAAAAGGCTTAGTGATGCGTTTCTTTCTTTAATTTCAACCTTTCTCATATGATCACATGGCATTTGTTCTTGGCTAATTGATGAAACTGAGTTTGTGTCTTCAAGAGGAATAGGGGGTTGATAAGGCAGTTCATCACAATTAGAAGTGCTTGGGAAACTACATTTTTTTTCTTATTTCTTGATTGTGAGGGATATTCATCATAGCTTGGCTTATGGTCCCAATTTCTTAGTTTTTCATCCTTTAAAATTAGATTATCATCTTCTTCTTCTTTTTCAGCAACAAAAATATGACATGATGGTTGAAACAAGCTATTGTTTCTTTGATGTGAAGGGCACTTATTTGATATAAGGTCTTCAACAGACTGTTCATGGAAATCATTTTCATAATCATCATACAAAGGTGAATCAATGACCATTTGACTATTAATGGATGAGGGGATTAGTACAATAGCTCGGACAACTGGTTTTTTAGTGAAAACATCCTCATAGTCATTAAAACATGGCAAATCATGGCACACTGGTTCATTAACAGTAGGAGGGATTACAAAAACAACTGGTAAGATATGAATTTTTTCATCACAAGCTGCAACACTATTATCATGATGAAATAAATCTGAACCTAATATGACCTCTTGAATTAAAGAATCGAGAAAAGGAGGAGAAAGAGAAATGATGGGATGTCCATATTGATCTTTCTCTTGGAGACCTAGATTTTGACATGAATGATGCATTTCTTGTTCAAATTTAGGAAAATCATTATGAAACTCATCATATAAGTCCTGCTCTCTACAATCATCATCTTCATCATCACTGCTAGAGGAATCACTTGCTGAATCCTAAATATATGATGCATACCCCTCACAACAATTCTCAAAAATTCTTTCAGCTCGATAAATTATCTTTCAATGAGAATAAAAAACATCATGAAAGTCGTTCAAAGAGGAAATATTAGAAGCACATAATGTTCTATACCATTGCCTCGCATTGCCTTCCAATGAATACATGAACATTTTCATCAATATATCTTCATGATGGATGTCAAGATGTTGCATCAAAGCATGAAATTCATGAACATGCTCAAAAGGGTTGTCATCCTCACCTTCATAAAATCTGGGCAACAGATCTTGCCATTCATCATTTTGAGGCACCAGATGTGGATAACCATATATAGCTAAGAAATTGAGTGGGGAAAACCTCCTGGCCAAGATAACCTTCATTGCCATTTAATTTGTCTCATCCCCAGTGGAGTTACCAACAGATTCTGAACAATGGATTTTCCATGGTGAAAGTGAAGTCTTGAAGGTGTCCAAATTTAGTCACAATCTAAATCTGGAGTTGTGCAGTGTCGTTCTTCCTAGGGAGATTTTCAATCAACTCAAATACGTCCCCGACAACAACGCCAATTATGTTAGCACTAAAAGTCACACCTTTACTACTAAATTTTAAGCTCACCACCCATCATAATGTAAAAGATAATTTTGGTTTTGAATAGGTGGATCATAAAGATGGATAAATAAAGAGAGAGGGCTGCAAAATGTAGATCAGTAGGCTACACCAATGGGCAATGAAGTCACAAACATCCTACTCATCGAAGGCACAAAAGCTGCTCAACAGAAAACAAGACTATATGCTGATAGGTGGAAGAATGAAGAAGGAAAACATAAGATAGAATGTTCACTAAACAGATATCCTCTCAATTTAATGAATCAACAAATACTTGAATATAAACAATGATTGATGGGAAAAATACAATAGATCCTCTACTGCTTATGGATCCATAAATCATTGACAACCTTTGATCCTCAAATATGCAATATATTCAAATAAGAAGAAATATAAACAAAAGAGTTACAATCTAAAATCAAATATCTTATGAGTCTCCAATAGCAGTAATGCTTACAATCCTAAAATGCCCACAGGCTTACAAATGAACACACATAAGAAAAATGCATGCTACATCTCTCTCTAGCCTCTCTTGGCTCATGAATCCCCTTCTCCAATAGAGATCTCCTTCGTTAAATAGAAAATAACATAAAAATAACCTTAGGAGTTTGAATCCCATCTCCTCCATTGGATTCTAAGCCTTGGAGATAGGTGGCAACAATCAAAGAGACAAAAATCCAACACACTGCTAATTTTTCAGGAATTTGTTGGAAGTCATTAATAAAATGTTTCCACCTCATGAATGAGGCCTTTTATGGAGATAAATATTAGGTCCAGGTGTCCCTTTACATCTAACTGATCCTTGAGAATCCATTTGAATCCTCCTTGACAACTTTGAATACCGCATAGGCCTATTTATAAAATTCAGGGTAGTTTAGCTCAGCTCCTTGTAGATCCGAACTCATAAAAGCCACATGAAACTCGTCTCCTTCTAGATTCTTCTTTGTTAAGAGAGTTGAAAATGCAATATCGAAGGAGAAGGTGCAAAGGATGAAATCTTGATAAACATTTGGGCTCAACAGTGCAAGTTATTACACAATATCTTCCTTTATTATATCGAAATCCTCCTTTTCTTTAGGCCCCCATTTGAATTGAACATTCTTTTTTATCATATCTTGTAGGGGTTTTACCATTTCAGTGAACCTAGGGATGATTTGTCTTATGAAATTAATCCTCCCGAGGGATGAATACATGGATTTATTATTGTGAGGGGGAGGGATATTAGAAATTACTTTGGTTCTCTCAGGTTCAATCTGCATACTGTGCTTGGAGATGATGAAACCCAATAGTTTGTCTTCATCAACAACGATTTGGCACGAAGATTATGCCAAATATTTTATATGTTCTCTTGTTTCTATAGGATTTTGTTGGAGTTACTTCACACACACCTAGGATTTATTTTTCCTAAGGTTATTCCTTGTTTATTAGTCATAATTAGTCATTATCTAGTCTCCTATATTTTAGGGAAGAATATTCCACCTGGAGAATATTCTCTTTCAGTTGACACTTTAGTTTGACTAGTTGAGTTGAGTTTATATGTTGCATTGGTTTTGTCAACATGAAACATTGGGATCATCACCAAATCACTACTATTTGTTCAGTTAGTTAATTGAAGACTAGTTGACTAGTTAACTCAGCTACGTGGCAATTCACTCCCGTAACTGCCTAAGAGACTAGACTAGGTGGAAGTTTACTCTTGTAATTGTTGGTGTGTGTCCAGATCAATCTAGACCACCACTATGGCTCATTAGTTACTCATTTATTCTATATATATTGTAAATTATTCACTCTTTGAGTCTGGAATATGGTTAATGACAATTACTTTCATTATTTCTATCTTCCTTCTTCTTTCTCAATTTCTCTCTGAAAATATGTGTAGTATTTTATAGCTAGATATATTATGTGCAGGTTCAACACATTTACATGGTATCAGAGCCGACAGACTACTAAGAAAAAGCTACACCAAATTTTTTTTGCAAGTACTGAAGATTGAAGACAACAAAAGATGGATTATTCGCGAGAAATACTTCTCACGCCTCATAACTATTTGGAATGGAAGAAAAAAAAAATTATTCATATTAGATGTAGAGGCTTGTACCAAATAACCATGGTAATGGAAGTATATCCTGATTCTATCAATGAGAAAAATGACTTTCTCAAAAGACAAGATATGGCCATAGGATGTATCGACATGTCTATTTCTCCCAAAATTTTCCATCAAGTATATGAACAATCACAAGGATTAACTCAAAATGAATTATGGACTAGATTGGAGGTTATATTTTGGAATAAAGAATATTGTGAAGATTTCATGTAGGAGGTCGAACAGCTAGAGCCATAAGAGAATCCATTAGAATATCGAGCCTCTTATTATGAAGAGTCTTCTACAAAAGTATTTGCAGAAATTTGTATTCCAATAATTGAAGATGATGTCTACTCCATTTCAGATTTATTTTTTGAAATTCATGTGGAAGATATATGGCATGCATCTAAGGAGTCACATGTAGACACTTTTTCATGCACCATGCATGCATGTAGGGAGACAAAAAGAGATCCGTACACATCAGATGCAATTCTGATATTTTATGAGAAAATTTTGAAGAAACAAATTGGAAATTTGAATTCCTCTCGGGAAAATATCCAATTTCAAAAAACAAATCGTCTGAAACGGAGTTTGGAAACTGAAGTTATGATCGTTTCAAAATCAACAAAATTTCAGCATTTTTCCATAAACGGCCGTACAATTTTCAAAATTTCATCCAAAGTTTATTTAGATATTATTCATTACAAGAATATAAATGTGAAATCCCCCAAAAATAATTTTATTTTTATTTTTGAGTGCTGGAAATTTATTTTCGTTTTTGGCAAATTCGAATATGGAATTTTTTTGCTATTTATGGCAATTCCGAATTTCAAATTTAATAATTGTATTTAATTATTGTGATTGATGGGAAGAGATCTATTTGGACTCAACTAACTATTTGACTATGACACTTGTATCACAACAGAATATTTATATTAATTGCAGGAGGAAAAATGGAACAACCATGTTAAAATCAGTTGACCATGACTCCATGAGTGGGGAACATGTTGGAAATTCCTCTGGGCTGATTATTACAAGTGGAAAATAAGAGATTTGGCCACTGGCATCCCCTGAAAATTAGGGATTAAGAAAGCTGTGAAAATCCCCAAAGGAGGGAAAAAGACCTGGGCAAAAATTGATAAATAGCATATGCGAGGAGGCAGTACGTTGCCAAGTATGTTGGGAAAGGATTGTGATTTCTCTTGTTGTCATGGGAACTGCTGAAAAAGTGTGAGGCAAGAGGATAGCTGCTGAAAATTTTGGAATATTGCTGAGGAGTCTCCAAGTTTTCCCTCGTGGATTCATGGTCAAGCTAGGGGGCGAATCGAGCAAGTAGTTTTGGTTGCCATGTTCTACGGTTGGGAGGAACGTGGTTGTTCCCTTTGTCTTCCCACGGATTGGATTCATATATGTTAATCTACCCCTCTCTATTATGAATGGACATGTTTTTATCCGATGTCATATTAAATCCGAACTGGAATAATTTCTATTCTCTGTTTTGAATGATTTGATATCTGATGCATTGTATTTGATTAAAACGAAACTGTAATGTTTCCCATTTTTCTGTTCGTTGTGTGGAATATATGTGAAGGAAATACTTATTTATATAGTTGTAATATGTCTGCAGGAATGTTCACATATATCTGTTGAGGTATAGTTATTTGTTGCAGAAGATGAAGTCCTTTCGTAGTTATAATCTGTCTGTCGTCCTGAAGTTCGTAATAAACATCCAAACTCTAGAAAAATTGTTCCTCCTATGGGTAAAATGCTAGATGGATGCACCTGTAATCTTATTTCTATAAGTAAGTAAGGACAAGAGGATATTAACGACAATGGGGCAGATCCTCTTTGTAGTTAAAACCCCAAGAAACCGAACTCAGATCCCTCGGGACATCATTGACCAAACTCTGATGGAATGATATTCTTATTCATGTATTTACATAGATGCACAGATATAATACTGTTGACATTTAATGCATTGATTAAAAGAGGCTCTAAGTGAATATAATAGGAGTTACCTTTTACATAAAACTATTACCCTAATATAACCCTTTTATAGATTTTATGCGTATAAGACTCATAAGATTAGACTTTTGGAATTCTAATAGATAAACTAATATTGAATCCTTCTACACCTATTGTCTCATAGAATGGAAGTAAGAGCACCAGTAAAGGATAGAGATCAGGGAGTGATGATTATAGTGTGAAATTCACAGTAGAAGTAGAGTATTCTTTTCCTTTGCGTATAATTTCCTTAATTTTTCAATAGAAAAACTTAGTCCAACTTTCTTTTCACTTTTCAGAGGTTTGTGCATATCGATGTATGGATTATGAAATCATGAAGTTCCGAACCCAAAAACATCGAAGCTTCCACTTTTCACATTTCAGAAGTTTGTTACATAAGAGGGTTGGGGTACGTGAACTCACAAAGTTCTGAACCCTGGAACCCCGAAGCGCTAGTCCAACCTTCTCTCTTTTCAAATTTCGGAGTTTTGTTACATGAGATGTTGGGGCACTTGAACTCGTAGAATCTTGAACTCCAAAACCCCGAAATGCGGGTCACTTTTCACAATTTCGAAAATTGTCCTCTGTTGATGTTTGGCTTTGTACTCGTGAAATCCCGAACGTCTAAATCCCGAAATGTTGATCATGTTTCGCAATTTCAGAAGTTGTCATGTGTTGATGTTTGGCTTTGTACTCGTGAAATCCCGAATGTCGAAATACTGAAATGATGATCACTTTTCACAATTTCGGAAGTTGTCGTGTGTTGATGATTGGCTTCGTACTCGTGAAATCCCGAACTCCAAAATCTCGAAATGCGGGTCACTTTTCGCAATTTCATAAGTTGTTGTGTGTTGATGTTTGGCTTTGTATTCAAGAAATCCTGAACACCTAAATCCCAAAATGTTGATCACGTTTCATGATTTCAAAAGTTGTCGTGTGTTGATGTTTGGCTTTGTACTCGTGAAATTATGAACGCCGAAATCCCAAAATGCTGATCACTTTTCGCAATTTCGGAAGTTGTCATGTGTTCATGTTTGGCCTTGTACTCATGCAATCTTGAAGTGCTGGTCACTTTTATCAATTTTGGGAGTTTTTGTGTGATGATGTTGGCTTCTGTACTCACGAAATCCCGAACCCCGAAACCCTGAAGTACGGGTTCCACCTTTCTTTTTCGCGATTCAGAAATTTTTGTGTTTTGATGTTTTGGATTTTGAAGTCGTAGGATTCCAAACCCTAAAATCCCGAAGTACTGAGGCCACAGTCTTCTAGTCTTTTTTTTTCTTCGTGTTTTTGGCAAACAACGTGGCCCCGTTGTTTTGTGTGTTCGGCTTTGGAAAATTGCCAAAATCCGTTTGAACTCTATCTTTCACAAAACTAAAGGAATAGGGTAGGAGTTATTGGTTATATGAACAACTCTAATATGGTAAGGAATGGACTGGTATAATCGATGGATAATCTTCATCTGAGATAGAGACGAAATAGAGATAATAGATAATCATTATAAGTCACTGTGTACAGGGCGTGACAAGTACATAATTTGTTGCACAGGAAGGTTTTAAACTAGTTACATAGATTTTTAGTGTGATGTTTTTTTTTAGTGTTGCTTGCCATGAAGACATGCACCTTTAAGTATTTCGAACTTTTGATAATTAGTTTATGGACAAAAATAAATCTTACCTTCTCCTAAATTCTGAGCTTAAACGAAATTGAATTACGTCATGGAAAAAAAATAAAAAATTAGGGTGATTTTTGAGATTCATTACATATGATATCAGAGAAAACATTACAACACTGGGCCTGAACAGGGCCACATTAATTTCTTAGTATATATTTTGATTTATGAAAAAACTAATAAATCTTATGGTTATAGACAGAAATCCTTTTCTATTTTGTGTTGAAAAATGGCAGCTCAAGAAGGTGCAGAAATCAGGATGGAAGAGAATCCGCAGCAAGGACCTCCTGGAGATCCAAGACAGAGCAGTTATGGAAGCTCACCCATGGAGGTGTTGGGAAAAATGAGGAACCTTATTATTGAACTACAGGTTTTCAAGGCCGACAATGAAAATTTGAAGAAGGCATAGCAGGGACAACAAGAGATAAATGAAGTCCTGTTGCGTAGTATAGTAACCAAGAAGAACCCAAAATATGATAACCCTAAGGAAGAGGTCAGCAAAAGGGCCTCCAAGAATTATGGTGCGAAAACAAAAAATGAGACAGTTCGTTTGAAGGGACACCTTCAGCCGAATACAAAACCATATCAGACAAAAAAGTAAAACAAACAGACCACCTTGAAGGAGAATTTAAAAATATTAAACCAAGTACTTTTGATGGAGAATCCAGGACAAGAGAAGAAGCTGAGGCATGGTTGTTGGACATAAAAAAAAATACTTCCAAATCTACAACTATTCCAGCAACATGAAGGTCAAAATGGCCATCTACAATCTGAAGGGGAAGGCCAGTATATGGTGGAAGGACCTGAAATTGGCCAAGGGCCTAAAGGAGAAACAATTAGAATGGTCTAACTTTAAGAAGTATTTCAAGAAACAATACCTTTTTGAAATCTATTATGAGAGGAAGACGAAAGAATTTTACGAATTATGACTCGGACAAATGATGATGGAGGACCTTATAAATAAATTTATGGAACTATTAAGGTTTGTACCATACATCCGGGAGGACAAGATAAAGATCCAACTATTCTTAAGTTGTTTACCATAGGCTTACTGGGACAAAATCGAGTTTGACAACCCCAAATCCCTGAGTGAGGCATTCAGGAAGGCACGAATGTGCTACAACTAGTATAAACAACGGGTAGAGTCTCCCAAGGCCCAAAAGGATAAGAAGCAAGATGGAATGCACTAGCAGAAGAAGGGATACCAGCCAACTCCTTATCAGAATGCAGAAAAAAGTTTCCCAAGGAAGGATTTTCACTCCAATCATTTGAATACGCAAGGTAGAGGAAATTCGGTACACCTGGGAATGAAGAAGTTTGGGGACAACACCCGTGAGCCATTAAAGTGTTGGGAGTGTGGAGAGCCTCATCTAAGGAGGAACTGTTCACATTTAATTGCAACAAAAAACATTGTTGTCCACAATTACAGGAAGCCTCGACAGTGGGAGACATGGGCAGAAGTCTGCATCGGATAAATGCAACCATAGATGGTCGACAAGATGACCACTAGTCCTCGGTGGTAGAAATCGAAGGTAAAATCCATGACACTCGAATTTCTGTTTTAATTGACCCTGGAGCTACATTAAATTATATTACTCTCGATGTAGTACAATTGAATAAACTTAAGAAACAAAAACACGAAATTTGTTGGCTTGTACAACTAGCAACAGGTGCTAAAAGAAAAGTAGTTAACTTTATTTTTGATCTTGAGTTCAGCTTAGATGGTCAAAAGATAAGGACCAATCTAAACATACTACCACTAGGATCTTATGATATGATTATCAGGATGGATTGTTTGGAACAACACAAAGAAGTACTAGACTGTTATACAAAGATACTTAGCTACAAAGATAATTATGGCACTGTTAGAACAACCCAAGGCATACCAAAACCTATGTCAGTTAGACAAGTGTCAGCGATGCAATTCAAGAAATGTATTAGAAAGGGATGTCAAGTTTACGCCATCCAAGTAACGAATCTTTAGAAAAAGAAGATAAGCCCAAGTTAGAAGACTTTGTTGTCTTACGTGAATTCAGAGACATATTTGTTGATGAGATACTAGAATTACCTCCTAGTAGAGAAATAGATTTCTCCATAGACTTACTACCCGGATCAACCCCCATCTCAAAAGCACCCTACCAAATGAGTCTACGAGAACTGACTCAATTAAAAATACAATTACAGGAATTGTTGGACAAAGAGTATATCAGACCAAGTGTCTCACCATGGGGTGCACTAGTCCTTTTTGTAAAAAAGAAAGACAATACTCTAAGACTATGTATCGATTATCGACAACTGAACAAAGTGACCATTAAGAAAAAATATCCCTTACCCAGGATAAATGATCTGTTCGATCAAGTTGGTGGAGCCAAGATCTTCTCAAAATTGGATTTACGATCCGGTTATCATCAAGTTAGGATAAAGGACCAGAACATAAACAAAACAACTTTTCTAGCAAGATACAGACACTACGAGTTTGTAGAAATACCTTTCAGACTCACTAATGCACCAACCACGTTTATGTGCTTGATGAACAACATTTTCAGCCAGTACCTAGACAAGTTCGTAGTAGTATTTATCGACGATATTATGGTCTATTCTAAAATGGAGGAGGAACATGATGAACACTTGAGAATAGCTCTGCAAATGCTAAGGAAACACAAAATATACGCAAAATTCAACAAATGTGACTTTTATAAAAAAAAAATACAATATTTAGAACATGTCATTTCCTCAGAGGGTATTTACGTAGACCTGGAAAAGATGAAAGCCATTATGGAATGGCCAGTACCTAAGGATGTGGCAGATGTTCAGTCATTCATGGGACTCACCGGATATTATCGCAGATTTATAGAAGGGTTCTCCAAGATAGCCTACCCTATCACATCATTACAAAAGAAAGGGACCAAGTTTAACTGGTCACAAAAGTGTCAAGACAGTCTTAACAAGCTAAAAGAATTATTGACATCAGCGACCATTTTGAAGGTAGCAGATCCAGATAAAGACTTCACAGTATGCGTTGATGCAAGTAAAGAGGCACTAGGTGGTGTTTTAACTCAGGAAGGGCACGTGATTTGTTATGAGTCCCGTAAATTAAAAGAACACGAGTGAAATTATGTTACTCATGACTTAGAATTGGCAACAGTAATACATGCCTTAAAAATGTGGTGACACTATATAATGGGCAAAAAATTCTTACTATTAACAGATAATAGCGGGGTGAAATATGTGTTTAACCAACCAAAAATTAATGCAAGACAAGCAAGGTGCCTATATTCTTGAGAAAATTCGACTTCGAGGTCAGACATATCAAGGGTAAGGAAAATAAAGTAGCAGATGCTTTAAGCCGCAAAATCCATGGGTTATTTGGGATAAATATCAGTAGGGCAAAAAGTGATTTGGAACAAAGAGTAAGAACGACATGTGTTAACAATGGACATTACACTGAGATGATGGCATAATTTCAAAATAGTATCGCAAACTTAGATAAACCAGATATAAGTATCGACAAGAAGGGACTATTAAGATTTAAAAATAGACTGTACGTACCAGATTCAACGGAGCTTAAATTAACTATTTTGGATGAAGTGCATAAGAAACCATATCCTGGCCATCCAGGCTACCAAAAAACAATAACAACACTTGGGAAACTATTTTACTGGCCTATCATGAAGGGCGAAACAACAGAGTACTTGGCTAGGTGCCAAGATTGTCAGTAGGTTAAGGCCGAACACCAGCATCCATTCGGCCTATTACAACCATTACCAGTACCAGAATGGAAATGGGATACCATATCACTGGACTTTATAACAGGTTTGCCTAAAACTCAGAAACAAAATGATTCAATCATGGTTGTAATCGATAAACTCAGTAAGTCTGCACACTTTATTCTTGTAAAGTCTACTTTTAAAGCTATTAATATTGTTGAAATATTCATGAAATAAATGTTTAGACTGCATGGTATTCCTAAAATGGTGATTTCAGATAGAGACATAAAATTCACATCCGCCTTTTGGAAGGAATTGTTTGCAGGGCTAAATACTAATTTGAATTTCAGTATGAGTTATCATCCACAAACAGATGGATAGAATAAAAGGACAAACCAAATCATAGAGGATATGCTCCGCATGTATGTAAGAACAAATCCGAACAAGTGGGAAGACTACCTACACCTGGTAGAATTTGCATATAATAATGGGTACCAAACTTCAGCTAAGTTGAGCCCTTTCAAAATACTGTACTGCAGAAAGTGTACCACTCCAATTAGCTAGGATAACTCAGTTGACAAACTCATGGTTGGACCAGAGATGCTCCAAGAAATGGAGAACATGGTAAGGAAGGTACAACAAAACTTGAAAGAAGCACAGGACAGACAAAAGAGCTATGTGAATAAAAAAAGAAGACACTTGGAATTTGAAGTGGGAGACCATGTTTACTTGACGGTCAAAGCCTAAAAAAGCTCGCTGAAGTTAGGGAACTATGCCAAGATGGCACCCAGGTTTTGTGGGCCCTTTGAGATACTAGCTTGAATTGGACCCGTAGCATATCAACTTGCACTTCCAGCTAATCTAAGAATTCATAATGTATTTCACGTTTCCTTGTTGAAAAAGTATATTCATGACCCTACTCATATGATTGTTTGGAACTTGGTGCAGGTGGAACCCAAGGGTGATTTCTAGGTGGAACCCCTGCACATTCTAGACCAAAGAGAAATAACACTTCGGAACAGAGTCGTCTCAGGCAAAGGCACAATGGAAGAACTTTAGTCCTGAGTAGGCCACTTGGGAATTGGAGGGAGATTTGCGGAAATCTCATCCAATACTATTCCAGGGAAGTAACGGACACTGAGGATAGTGTTTTAATGAAGGGGTAAAGGATGTGACATCCACCAAAAATAAAACATTTTTTATTTTTGTGTGTTGGAAATTTATTTCCGTTTTTGGCAAATTCGAATCTAGAAAAATTTTGCCATTTATGGAAATTCCAAATTTTGAATTTAATAATTGTATTTAATTATTGTGACTGTTGGGCAAAGATCTGTTTGGACTCAACTAACTATTTTACTATGACACGTGTATCACAACAAAATATTTATATTAATTGCAGGAGGACAAATGGAACAACCTTGTTAAACTCATCTAACCATGACTCCATGAGTGGGGAACATGTTGGAACTGCCTCTGGGATGATTATTACAAGTGGAAAATAAGATATTTGGCCAATGGAATCCCCTAAAAATCAGGGATTAAGAAAGTTGTGAAAATCCCCAAAGGAGGGAAAAAGACCTGGGCAAAAATTGATAAATAGCATATGCGAGGAGGCAAGATGCTGCCAAGTATGATGGGAAAGGATTGTGAGTTCTCTATCTATTATGAGAACTGTCGAGAAAGTGTGAGGCAAGGGGATAACTGCTAAAAAATTTGGAATATTGTTGAGGAGTCTCCAAGTTCGCCCTCATGGATTCATGGTCAGGCTAGGGTGTGAATCGGGCAAGTAGTTTTGGCTACCCTGTTCTATGGTTGGGACAAACATGGTTGTTCCCTTTGTCTTCCCATGGATTGGATTCAGATATGTTGATATACCCCTCTCTATTATGAATGGATATGTTTTTATCGGATGTCATATTAAATATGAACTGGAATAATTTCTATTCTTTGTTTTGAATTATTTGATATATGATGCATTGTATTTGATTAAAACGGAACTGTAACGTTTCCCATTTTTCTGCTCATTGTGAGGAATATATGTGAAGGAAATCCTTATTTATATAGTTTTGATACGTCTGCGGGAATGTTCACATCTATCTTCTGAGGTATAGTTATTTGTTGCGGAAGATGAAGTCCTTTCGTAGTTATAATCCATCTGTCGTCGCGGAGTTCGTAATAAACATCCAAACTCTAGAAAAATTGTTCCTCCTATGAGTAAAATGCTAGATGGATGCACCTGTAATCTTATTTATATAAGTAAGTAAGGAAAGAAGGTGATTAACGTCAATGGGGCAGATCCTCTCTGTAGTTAAAATCCCAGGAAACCAAACTCAGATCCCTCGGAACATCATTTATAATGACCAAACTCTAATGGAATGATATTCTTATTCATGTAATTACATAGATGCACAGATCTAGTACTTTTGATGTTCAATGCATTGATTAAAAGAGGCTCTAAGTGAATATAATAGGAGTTACCTTTTACAAAAAACTGTTACCCTAATGTACCCCTTTTATAGATTTTATGCGTATAAGACTCATAAGATTAGACTTTCAGAATTCTGATTGATAAACGGATATTGAATCCTTCTACACCTATTGTCTCACAGAATGGAAGTAAGAACACCAGTAAAGGATAAAGATCAAGGAGTGATGATTATAGTGTGAAATTCACAGTAGAAGTACAATATTCTTTTCCTTTGCATATAATTTCCTTAATTTTTCAACACAAAAACTTAGTCCAACTTTATTTTCGCTTTTCGGAGCTTCGTGCATATTGATGTATGGATTCTAAACTCGTGAAGTTTTGAACCCCAAAACCCCAAAGCTTCCACTTTTCACATTTTGGAAGTTTGTTACATAAGAGGGTTGGGGCACGTGAACTAACGAAGTTCCAAACCCCGAAACCCTGAAGTGCTAGTCCAACCTTCTCTCTTTTCGTATTTCAGAGGTTTGTTAGATGAGATGTTGGGGCACTTGAACTCACGGAATCCCGAACTCTGAAATCCTGAAATGTGGGTCACTTTTTTCAATTTCGGAAATTGTTGTGTGTTGATGTTTGTCTTTGTACTCGCGAAATCCCAAATTCCTAAATCCCGAAATGTTGATCACATTTCGCAATTTCAGAAGTTATCGTGTGTTGATGTTTGGCTTTATACTCGTGAAATCACGAACGCTGAAATCTCGAAATGATGATCACTTTTCGCAATTTCGGAAGTTTCCATGTGTTGATGATTGGCTTCGTACTCGCGAAATCCTGAGCTCTGAAATCCCGAAATGCGGGTCACTTTTTGCAATTTCGAAAGTTGTCATGTGTTGATGTTTGGCTTTGTACTTGTGAAATCCCCAATCCCTAAATCCCGAAATGCTAATCACGTTTCACAATTTCAGAAGTTGTCATGTGTTGATGTTTGGCTTTGTACTCACGAAATCCCGAACACCGAAATCCCGAAATGATGATGACTTTTTGCAATTTTGGAAGTTCTCGTGTGTTGATGTTTGGCCTTGTACTTGCAAAATCCCAAAATCCAAAATCCCGAAGTGCGGGTCATTTTTTCAATTTTTTGAGTTGTTGTGTGATGATGTTGGCTTCCATACTCACGAAATCCTGAACCCCGAAACCTCGAAGTACGGGTTCCACCTTTCTTTTTCGTGATTCGAAAATTTTTGCGTTTTGATGTTTTGGCTTTTGAAGTCGCGGGATTCTGAACCCCGAAATCCTGAAGTACCGAGGCCAAGGTCTTCGAGTCTTTTTTTTTCTTCGCGTTTTTGGAAAACAATGTGGCCCCTTTGTTTTGTGTGTTCTGCTTTGGAAAATCGCCAAAACCCATTTGAACTCTATATTTATCAAAACTATAGGAACATGGTAGGAGTTATTGGTTATATGACCAACTCTAATAAGGTAAGGAATGGAATGGTATAATCGATGGAGAATCTTCATCCGAGATAGAGACGAAATAGAGATAATAAATAATCAATATAAGTCACTGTGTACAGGGCGTGATAAGTACAGAATTTGTTGCACAGGAAGGTTTTAAACTAGTTACACAAATTTTTAGCGTGATGTTTTTTTTTAGTGTTGCTTGCCATGAAGACATGCACCTTTAAGTATTTCAAAATTTTCATAATTAGTTTATGGACAGAAATAAATCTTACCTTCTCCTAAATTCTTAGCTTAAACGAAATGGAATTACGTCATAGAAAAAGAAAAAAAAATTAGGGTGATTTTTGAGGTTCATTACCATAAAGTGGATATGTGTGGAAATATCAGTGATGCATATACTTCAACAGATCCATGCAGACATCTACATCTTAAACAAAATCTTCAAAGAGAACAAACTTGCATAGTTGCGATGTAGCACCCCTTTTCTGGGTCTCCAATGCTTAAACGCTATTAAGAGAAAACTATAACACCACTTTGTACATAACTCATACAGATGTTATTTAATCCACATGCATTTAAAGAATAAACACATTCAACACAGACTATTCATATGAATTACTTCCATAATCAGCAAGCAATTAGCTTTTCATATTAATTCATATACACAGCGGAAAACATGATACATAAGCAACACAGTCATACAAAACATGATTAAAGCATAATCAAATACTTATCTTTATCAATGGTAGATTCCACCAACCAAGTGCAGGCCTTCCACGAACCTCCCAGCCTTAGACCACACTGCTCATCATCTTAGTAGTGGGTCACCCCCAAGCTGGGACTAAGCTCCACCCCAAGACAAGGAATACTAGGCTAGCTGAGGTTACAGGGAAAACAACACACAACCACAAGGAAGGAATTCTCTCCCAGGAACCTCCCATGCTCACTACCCACAGACCCTCATTCCCCACATGCCTATTCCACCCCAGGAGAATACACCTTCTCTATCACCTGGACAGTCCTTCGGCTGCTAATCTCCCTTTCCTTGGGTTACAGCAACAGGTCGGACCATAAGTCTCTGGGCTCTGTGGCAGCTACAGGGTTCCTTCCAGGAGTCCTCTCCTTCCTCTGCGTACTCTCTCACCTGGAGAGAGTTTCTCACAGGCCAAGAACCTGTTCTACCAACCTCAATCACCTCTCTCACCTGGAGAGAGAATTGTACCACTGGCCAACAAGACCCCACACAGTCCAACACTACGTGGTCACAACAACCCACGGGGAAAACAGACACGGGCTTTCCAAGAGGTTCAACAATGGCAGGTCACTTCTTATTTCCCAATCCACCAACACAGGATAGACTCATGCTCTGGTTGTTGGGGATGCATGACAAACAATCCACGCAGGGGTCAATGCAGGTTCGAATTGTTCAGACAGGGGATGTACCGGCTATCTCCGAAATCAACACAGGCTTTTCAGCTTTCAGGTTTTCACCAGGGTATTCTTACAGAGGTCAGACCGTTCATGTTCAGACGGTTGGGTGGAATGGAGGAGCGAGAGCCTTCACGACTTACTTCGTCTGTTTTATTTGCATGCATTAGGGTGGACACTTGTCACCCTTGAAACTGCATGCGTTCCTCGGCATGCATTACCTTTCTCATGGTTAGGAACTTAGGATAAAACATAAATGGAACATGTTCTTTTGGAATAATAATAAAATATTATTCCCAGGCTTAAGCCCCCTAGGCTTAGCCCCCAGGCTCAAAACTTAGCCCCTTTTCCCACCTTCAACCCCTAATTCCTTGCCCACGTTATGGATGCTTAGTCCCCCTTCACTCATTCATCGTGGTCGGTCTGCACATGGCGGTGTTTATGTTTTATTAATTGTTCTACATGATTACATATACAACATCAGGCTCCTGGCCTTCAACACTTAGGCTCCCTGGCCTAACAACACATAAGCCTCCAGCTTATAATAACTCAGCTCACCACCCTATAAATCATAATTACAATTCCTTTCAGAACATGGTTTACTACGGGGCTCGGCCTTGGGGACACTACAATTCCCCTCCCCTTATTTTTGCACTGTCCTCGGTGTAACTTTACACAGCATCTATAAGATTTTCAAAAAGATGCGGGTACTCTACCTGCATAACATCTGCATGCTCCCATGTCACATCCTCGGGACCGTACCAGGTCCACTGGACCCTTACAAGATCCATAGCTCGATTCCAGAGTTGTTTTATTTTCTTGTCCAATATGCGCACGGGATGCACTTGCAGGACACTTTCTAGTTCCACTTGAATCATATTCCAATCGATTACATGATTATCATCAGGTATATATATATTTCTTAAGTAATGAAATATGAGACACCTTAGGTACAGTCATGGATGCAGTAATGCAACCATATATGTAATGTATATGTATGTATATACAAACAAATTCAATATCATTAAAATTGTATACAACATACACAACATAGAATAAATAGAGAATTGTACTTATCTTTTGATTGAGAGACCTTCCACGCTGTAGCAGAGCTATGACTCCATCGGGAAATGGCTTCCCAAGATAGCCATGGTACACAATCCTTATCCACATGGCCTAGGCCAAGGTACCAGACCTCAGCAGCACTCCAGCCATTCAAACCTCGACAGTACTCCAACCAACGGTCTCTCATTCCCCACATGCATGTTCCACCCGGGAGTATACACCTTCATAAGCACAGTCCATCGGTGCTACACCTCCCTTCCTTTGGCTTGGAAACAGGCCGGACCGGAACTCTTAGAGCACCATGGCTCCAGGAGTTCCAACTACCCTCAAAGGTTTCCAAGCAGCATCTTCCCGAGATACTCTTTGTAGCCAACATTTTAACTTTTATCAACATCATCTCATATGCATCAACCACATGTAGTTATCATGAGAGAACATACAAGAATTCATTTAGGAATTCCAATTAATTCGAAAGGAAATTCAACTTTTATTCCGAAAACAAGACATCCTATTTCATGATTCATCTTGGTTGTTGCCACATTATGAATGCAGTCATCCTTATGATTTTTCCACAGGCACAAAACTACCTACAATTTTCCTGCAGGACTTCATCTTGCATACTACCAACAAATTGTCGGTATTTTATGTACATCATAATTCAATATGTACAACAACTTATGCAATAATCTTAGAATTTTTGCACCTGGCAATTCAATCACAATTACCAAACAACTTGACCAACAGAATGACTTGTCATTCTATGCATATGCATGTTTACGGTTAACAACAGTAAGTTCATTATTTCAATTTTCTGAACATAAAATTTTATGTAGTCTCCATTCTTGTGACTACCTCGCTCATAACTTTCCTGTTGCAGTGTTTAACAGTTCCTAAAATGTTCTCAATTTCAGGGGTTAGCAAAATTTCAGCCATCAACATAATTATTTCCATGCAATAATATATATGCATGTACTTACCAAATATATTCAACCATTGCACCTAGTATGCAATTATATCACTTATTATGCATGAGTGTGATTTTGAATGCATTCTTATTCAGCGCACCTTGCATTGAATTACATAATGCTCTCTATCTTAGTCATGTATCTCACCATCCATGGGTTGGAATTCTGGCCAACGTGTTGCCACATTCTCCATACACTTCCTATTATCTTTCCAATTAATTGGATGCCTTCCTTTCCGACCCGAACACTACACCAAGAATATAATTCTGTGGTATTCATTAGTGTTAGAAAAAAGGTTGCAGCCCAAGTTTATTCAAAAGTAGGAAGCTTTTGGTACCTGGTGTGGCTCAGAATCTTTCCATATATGTACCTTTCCATATCCAACCATGTCCTGGTCTCATACATGACTAGATTTCTTGCATTCATTCTGGTAACAAGTTCTTATCTTTTAATTCTTTGGTTATTACCCCATAACTAAATTAACATGACATTCTACTATGTCGATGTGTGCATTCAGAAGCTAAAAAGATTTGAATTAACACAGGCCTACAGCCTTTACCACATCCGGTGGTATGCATTCAAATAATATAATCATGTGATTTAATAACATAGCTCTGGCTGAGGAAATTCTTACCATAATTTCCTTTCAACAATTATGCAAAAAGAGTGATAAAAATCATACCTGCATGACTGCCATTAAAAATTATACAACCTAAATATCTGATAGCAGTAGAAGCTTTCATGCTTCTTTTATCATACTTATAACCAACTCTTTAGCTCTCTATTGCTTCCTTCATGGGGTAGAAAAATTACCAACAACACCTATGACATGCAAGCATTCTTTCCTTGGGTTGGCCAATCAAGTCATAACATACTTACTGCCACAAATTGCAACAACTTCTTTCTCCCTATGACCCTTTTTCTTGTGGATCCCAGAAGCATTCAATTCTTCCAGGATTCCTACAAGTTTCTCCTACATGGCCACTGGATATGACCACACGCCTATCCAAAAAGGTGTTTCAGGATTTCGCATATCGGGTGTTTCGATATTAGTCACCCTCGACTCTCTCTATCCCCAAAATATGAAACAAGATTCTAGCGCATCCTAGCTCTTCCTTTAACTTCCACCGGTGTGACCTCTATCGAAATTCGAGGATTATCTCTCCTCCTTTCTCCCGAGGTCCGAACTCCCTAACCCCTATTGCCTCAGATCAAAGGTCCACAGCTTTCTGGGTTCGACGGTCCCGGTCAATTCCTTGCGAATCGACAATTCGCGTTTCAGGGTTTCGAAAAATAGTTTCCCCTACTTTTCTTCCGGTCTCTAGTTTTCTGAAATCTATGTGAGTCAGATCCAACAACTCAAAGCTCCTCATAATCCAATGGTGTCGATCCTTTTTCTCGTGAATCGGGACTTCACAATTCGTGAAATTAGAAAGAAGTTCTCTTCCCTCTTTCAACTTCCGTCTTCATGAAATTCAAGTGTGTCAGATCAACGGTTGACACTCACCGTGATTCAATGGTCTAGATCTTTCCTCGCGAATCGTAAGTTTGCGTTTTAGGATTTTTGAGAACAACTTCCTCTGTTCTCCCAACTTTCGATTCTCCGAATTCCCAATGAAAGGAATCAACGGTTCGATCTTCTCTGAGATCGATGGTTCAATACCTCCCATGAGACTCCGAGTACTGAATAACTCTTAGCGTTATCTTCCTCGCATTTGGCTGGATCCGATGGCTCACGGGTTTTTGGCACTTCTTCTTGGAAGCACTCCACCATCCGATTCTATCCTCGTTAATCTCTTTTCGCGATTCGAGACTTGGAGTGACGAAGAATTTAGCCTGCGCTCCAAGTTCACGATCCCTGAATTTACGAAATGATCCAATGGTTCAAACCAACCACGATCAACGACCCACTTTATTATGGATCCTAGAGTGGCGAGTTTCTCCATCCACTAACCACCTTCCAACTTCTGGCTATCTTATGGTTCCCCGTGATTTCACGAGTTCTCCACAGAGAATTCTGACCGTTCGTTCAAATTCTAAATGACTTCTTTCCAAATATCTTGGCATCAATTCTTCTAGAATTGACTTCCTCCCTAACTTGAAGGATTTCGAATAATTTGAAGGCTTCGACGGTGTTTTCCCTTCCGAGCTTCGGTTAGTGAAATTTTAACTTCACCTTACCGCGCACTTGCGCTCGACGTGTGAACTTGCTCTGTTTCTCTCAGAGCTTTTAACTTAATCAGTCTCAAAGGGACTTGAACCTTCAGTGTTTTCCAAAAGTCTTTCTAGTGTCCTCCTGGCACCCTCTACGCTTGTCTCCTGGAGTCTTTCGAACTTAAAACAAGTTCCCTCTATAAGCACTCCTTGTACTGGATATGTGCACTCTTCATACCAAAAGTTCCACGCTATCTCTTCTGAGATTTGTTTTCTGAACTGGAAGAATTATGTGTCTCTTCCATTTCTTTGCACTTTGTGGCAATTCAAATTAGTTCTGGCACTCGTCAAACTTCTACAATACAAATGCGCAGATGATTAGAATTTGTCACGCCTTTGTTTCTTGACAATTTCTCATCTTTCATAACAATCGATGTTAAGAAAATGTTTCAATTTCATGACTTTTCTGAGCTTAGCTCGACTCTGCAATTTTCAGGTTCTTGAAACTTTCATTTTCGGCATTTCAGGATTTTCGGCCTTTGGGTTTTCGGTACCCGGGACTTCGGGTTTTCGACACCAGGGAGTTCATTTGCAGTGACTCCCAACCTTTTATCATTTCAGTTCCCAAATTCCAAAAATTCGGTTTCCTTATTCCCCGGGCCCACAACATAGTTGTCGTCCTTAAAATCTGCTACGATTCTTCTATCTTCAGAGATTTTGGGACTTTGGGTTTCGGTCCACGAAGATCCAACAGTTAAATATTTGTAACAATAGTCACCCTTTTTGCAACTCACGATCTCGCGAGTTCGTGAGTCGAAGACGCTCGACTCATTTCCTCTAACCACCGATACCCGAGATGTGACATGGGTATGGCTCCCTCTTCACTAGCGTCTGCTATGCATGACCATAGTCTAGGGCTAAGTGATAGCACTCTTCACTACTCGCACCTTCATGAGATGTGGTATCCAACCCTGGTGCCTAACTTTCACGAAACTCTGAGAAGCGATGTTGACTTTTCTCCTCTCGTTCTCGCGACTTCGCGACTTCATCAGTTTCAATATCGAGCTCCCATGCCTTTATCTTGTGAGTCCCCAGAATCGCGAATTACTTTATTCTTCGGGCCCACAGCACAGCTGTCGCCCTTCACCACCATGGCATGTGGTATGTTCATGAGGCCCCACGTCACTTTTTAATGATGTCATCAGGTCCCACCTCTCTCGCTTCTCTTCTCGACCCACTGACATGTGGTACATCTCCATGTGTCCACATCCATTCCTAGAGAAATCCAACGGTCAGATCTTTCTAAGATCTATGGCGCAGATCCTTTCGGCGTTTCGGGGTTTCGGGTGTCGGAAGTTCGTGCATCCACACATCTTGACTTCCATTTTCCGAAATCACGAATTCACTATCTACTAACTTACTTGATCCAACGGTCAAGTTCTTCTCCCACGATCTACGGTGTAGATTGTTTCGAGATTTCGAGTTTTCGAAGGTGTTCACCTCTTCTCACCTCCCATCTCCCAGAACGTTGATTTTCTTCCTCACATCGAACGGTCGTTACAAACCTTGAGATTCCCTGAAAGAATCTTGTTCGTTCATCGGGACTTAGCCACATGCTAACATCTCGACGTTATGGGTCGAGATTTATCAAGGCGAGAGACCGAGTTCCTGTCAATGGAACTCCCGAATCCCTGATCCCCAATTTCTGGAAACGGGTAATCTCTCGACACATGGCCTTCTCAAATCGGATGATCCATGACCGCTCCGGGGTTTCCACCATGGAAAGTCCTGATCTCTTGTTACCAGGGCTCCCCATATCGCAATTCCCGATTTCTCGAAATGAGAAATATCACGACACATGGCCTCTGTCGTTCGAACGGTCTAGATATATTTTGGGGATTTCACCCCTATTCACTGGGGTTTTAAGCCTTAGATATCTCCTGATAGATCCAACGGTTGTCGGGTGTGGAATACAGTTAATGAGAATTCTTCCATTCTTTCTATCTTGCTTATTCTTTCTCATTTTCTCTCTGGAAATATGTGTAGTATTTTATAGATAGATCTATTCTATGCAGGTTCAACAGATTTACAGATTTAGCACCTAGCGATGCCAAGGATTTTATATTTGGGATGGACAAGTGACCATCGCCAATGGTATCATGTGTAAAGTTAAATATCGTATAATTTTGAAATTGTTTGTGTTTATGTTTTTGAATTTTACTATTTGGTACCAATAGTTCATTTGTATTCATATGTATGTAGGACACCAATATATTTGTTAGGTATAGTAGTATTGCATACCTTGGGCACCTAGTTGTTTCTTTTGGGTTTCCTTTCTCCAGGCCTAGGGTATTGGAATCACTTGTACAGTCAGTGAGGGTCCATCACAGCCCACAATAGAGGTTCTCTCAGAGCAGGTTGTAAAACGTAGTGCTCCATTTGCCAGTGAATCTCCATCGATTCCTGAGATATTCACGGTGAGGTAATGCATTCATGATAATTTTTTATGTTTCATGAATTTGTTTTTATGCATATTTGTTTAATTTTCTTGACTTAATATTTGTAAATGATGTAGGGTGGAATTGCAGAGAGATTGGGGTCATGAAGGAGGGTAACACCCTCATGATTGACAATTTCATATGCAATGAGCTTTCTTATGTTAAATTACAAAGTATCAATTTGTATTTCTATTGATTCATTGATGAAAAAAAATTATAACATTGTTTATTGTTTGTGTAGTCTCTAGAGCGTCAAAGCATGCCTAGTCCTAGAACCTCTCGAGGTGCACCCCAATGCATCTCCCATACTCTCCTTCGGGATACACAACCTCCCGGTCAAGGATCTCATAATATCGTATTCTCTGAGACAAATTGTCTCTTTGAAACCTTGATGGATTCACTTTGTAACTAAACATAGGCCCTTTCGGCTTCTGGTGCAGGTCTTATGATACTCGCAACATCCTCCTGCATGCTTTGAAAACCTCAAGTTTCAGGTGCTAGCTACTTTTTCACTAGCCCCTTCACTAGACCCTTTCTGGATGTGACCTTGGGCTATGACTTCATGTAGACACGTGATTGCGGGAGAAACCAAGAGTGGCTTGAAACCAAACTACCTTTCTCCCCGCAATTCACTACCAATCGCTACGTGTTCCTTTTGAAATACCGTGGTTTCGATTATGGCCCGCTCTTGAATTTTTAAAGTCGGAGCACTTTCTGTCCCCACAATTCAACGTGACTATTGATATCGTGATCTCGGTAGTGATTCCTCACCGACGACTGAGATATACCTACTTTCCTTCCTTCTCTTCAGAGCACGCTCTCCCACATCTTCATGATCTATCGAGGCGTGTCCCTTTGGAATAAATTATTATGAATTTCTTCGGTAATCCGGGCATCGGAGTTTTCAACTCTCAACCTTCACTTTGTCCCACAATGATTTCATTCGGATTTTGTGATCTATTAGCGCGTGTCTCCTCAGATCAACGAATACAATTAGCTTTATCTTTTCAGGTTTCAAGGTTCTCTACTCTCAACTCTTGCTTCCTCTAAAATGGTTATCTTTTGGAATGCTAGATCTATTGACACCTATCCCTAGAAAATGGATGACTCAGATGAAATCCCTCTCTCCTACCTTTGAGAGTTCTTGTTCAACAATTCATTCTTCTTCCGGAGTGACTTTATCTGAAATGGAAGATCTTCCACCATGTGTCCTTCTCAAATCAGTGGCCCTGTCCCTCTTCAGGACTTCGACCTTTAGAAGTCTCAACTTTTCCATGCTTTTTTTCTCCTAGAGAGTTTTACCCAGAGTCCACAATCTAACGAAGCATGTCCTCCTGTAGATCGAGGGTTGCCAACTACTTTGGCTCTTTGGAGATTTCTCCTCCTCCTTGTCTACGAAATCTCTGAAGTGTCTTCACTCCAGAGTTGTATATCATGCACTACTTGTCCCTTTTGATGATGAAAAATCCCTAATCACTTTGGGACTTCGAGACTTCAGTACTTTGGAAATTCTTCTCTCATGTCCATACAAAGGGTTAAGGTCTGTGCAGTTTACCTTGATCAAATGGCTATTGGTCCTTGTGATCATATCTGATGGTAGTTTTCTCTCCTCCTCTTGAACTTTGGACTTCCTCCGACTTAGAAGGTTTTGTAAGTGTTACAAGGCTTCAGCCTTTTCTCCTCCTATGAGTTCGGTCTCTTGGATCTCATCTTCACTCTTGAAAGCGCTACCCCTTTTGAGGTTGGTTCCTTTGAGGATTTCAATTTCATGCACACTCCTTACATTCCGGGGATCTCGAAAAAATCAGATCGAAGGATTTCTTCGAAAGAAACTCTTCCCACACTCCTTACACTCCTTTGTTTCAGTTCTTCGACGCTTAGTCACTCCTTGATGTTGTGCACTCTTTGCACTTGTTATAAGTTCTCTTCGTTCCTTCTGATCTCTTCTGAGTCAATTCAAGACTCTATCGGCGTACTCCTTCAATATGTTATGCACTCCTTGCATACAAGTTCTCAGAATAAAAATGATTAGAACTTATCCAACTCGTCATAAATTCATATGATCAACTCCGTAAAATCATACATAAACAAAATGAACTAAAACACACACAGAATGTATCATCCATTCAATCACACATCAAAATGAACGTTGTCCAAGGAATTGGAACAATTATGTGTTCTTTATTCATTCATGAAACAAATTACATAGTATTAGAGTTCTTCACTACATCTTTCTTATACTCTACTACTATGTTATCTCTGATACTCCTCTAACATTTACTTTTACAATATAAAAACAAATCTATCTAAGTAGTGTCTCCTCGAGCTATTCTCCATCCTCTATGCAACCTATCCTATCAGGTTATAGGGGTTACCTACTTTGTTCTATTACAATAACTATTAGTTATTACCAGATAAGAGTTGACACTCTCTATCTGCAACTCCTTACAGTCTTATAAGACTTTACAGACAAGATATATTTATAAACATTGTTTCCAAAATATCTCAACAACTCATTATGTTGTCGTATGCTGATATGTTGTATACCTACCTCCACGTTTGCATCTTTGACTTTGAAAGTGATTCTCCTGCATCATACTCCTCAGGCTAAAATATTCATGGACTCATGTCCATGAGCTCTTGCGTTGTTTTTCCATGCTTCAAAATATCAGTTTCAGTGAACTAACTTGAATATTCCACCAGATGATCTTTCCACTTCACTAATTATTCATGATATGTCTTCCTCCTAGTCTCCTTTCCAACTCTTTATTCTATGATTTTCTCCATTTGAGGTTTTTCGACTGTGGGCAATTGTTCTTCCCACTAAATTTCTTTCTGAACATCTGATTGTGTGGCATAATATCTCATTAAGGATATAGGTCTGCAACATCGATTATCGATGATATCCTAAAATTGTATGGAAATCCAATCTCATAAGCATTGGCTGCAAATTTTTTGAGAATCCTACATGGTCCTATCTTATTCATCTTTAGCTTGTTATATGTTCCCCTTGGAAATATTTCTTTGCTCAAATGAGCTAAAAATTTATCTCCTACTTCAAATTGAACTTCTCTCCTCTTCTGATCAACTATGTTCTTCTATTTCAGATTGTTGTCCTATAGCTTCTCTCTCACTATATCATGGAATTTCTACATTTATGTTGCAAAATATTCTGTACCGACACTTTTAAATTCATCTTGGTTCAGATCTCTCAATTATGTAATCCCTCTTGGTTGTATACCATACACAATTTCAAATGGATTTTTTCCAGTGCTCCTACTCACTAAATTGTTAAATGAAACTTTTGCTTGTTCCAGAATCTGATCCCATTGATGACCTTGCTCAGTGACTAAACTTCTTAACATGTTTACTAGAATCTTGTTTACTACTTCATTATGTCCATCTGTCTAAGGGTGATATGCTGAACTAAAGGAAAAGTTTGTCCCCAGCCTCTTCCATAGAGTTATCCAAAAGTGTCCTACAAATTTTGCATCTCTATCTGAGACTATGCTCCTAGGAAATCCATGTAGTCTCACCACCTCTCTGAAAAAGAATTTGGCTATGTGCATAGCATCGTTTTTTTTCTAGCATGGTATGAAATGTGACATTTTTGAAAATATTCCCACCACAAAAAATATGGAATCGATCCCTTTCTGGGTCCTAGGAAATCCCAATACAAAATTCATATTGATTGCATCCCATGGCCTTTCTGGAATTGGTAATGGCTCATACAAACTAGTGTTTTGTTGTCTTCCTTTTGCACACTGGAAAATTCTGCATTTATTCACAAACTTTTCACCTCTTACCTCATACTCGGCCAATAGTATGAATTGCTCAGCTATCAAATGACTTATCGTGACCAAAATGTCCAACTAAACCTCCACTATGTTTCTCTTCCAGCAGGTTATCTCTCATTGAGCATCTTGGTATGCATAGTTGGGTCCCTTTGAACAATAATCCATCCTCGATCAAATATTCTATCCATGGGATTCTATCTCCCAACAAAATATTCTTACATGCCTCATAATCCTCCTTAAAATTTGGATATTCTCAATACATTTCTTTGAGGTGTTCAAACCCTAAGGTCTCCACTTTGAATTCTTGTACAATTAAATTCCTTCTTCTCAAAGAATCAACAACTTTGTTAGCAGTTCCAACAATATGCTTAATAACAAAATTAAAATTCTACATAAATTATACCAATTTAGCATTTCTTTGATTCAACTTTTCTTGCCTAGTAATGAACTGCAAAGCTTGATTATCATTGTAGAAGACAAATTATTTAGGAATTAGATAGTTCCTCCACTTCTTCAAAGCTTGAATCATTGCATAAAATTCTTTGTCATATCTAGAATAATTCTTCTTGGTGTCATTCAGTTTCTCATTGAAATAAGCAACTGGCCTATTATCATGACTCAAGACTGCTCCAATAGCTACTCCACTTGCATCACATATCACTAGAAATGTTTTTCCAAAATCCAATAAGACCATAATTGGTTGTTATGTGATCTTCTCCTTCAACAGTTTGAAACTTTTTTCAACTTCCTTTGTCCAATTAAAAGACTTTTGTTTCTTCTTCACAGTGTCTAGCATGGGTGTACATATACCACTTAAATTTTTGATAAAATTTCTATAAAAAATTGCTAACCCATGAAAATTTCTTACCTCAAATATGCTTCCTGGAGATGGCCATTCTTTGATTTCTCTCACCTTTTCTGGTTCCATATTCAATTCATTTGAAGAGATAACAAAACCCAAGTATATGATTTTTGTCTTCATAAAAGAGTTTTTTTTCAGATTTATCAACAATTTTTCTTGCTACAACCTTCTCATCACCGATGTCAAATGTTTTAAGTGTTCTCCCTCTGTCTTATTGAAGATTATTATGTCATCCAGATACACTATGACAAAATTTCCTATGAAATCTTTCAACACTTCATTCATTAATCTCATAAATGTGCTTGGGGAATTTGTCAATGCAAATGGCATGACCAACCATTCAAACAAACCTTCATTTGTCTTGAATGTTGTCTTCCATTCATCTCCCTCTCTCATCCTTATTTTATGATATCCACTCTTCAAATATATCTTGGAAAAATAGCTTTCTCCACTCAAACAATCCATCAAATCATCCATCCTAAGTAAATGAAATCTATACCTAACATTGATCTTAATGATGGCTCTGAAATCTATACACATTCTCCATCCTCCATCCTTCTTTGGACTCAACACAGTTGGTACTACGCACGGGCTTAGGATTTCCTTGACTAAACCTTTATCAAATGATGCAGACGCCTTTTTTACGCACTCTACGTCCGCTCAAAGGATCGTTAAAATTCCCCTTTGAGACGAATTAGTTGTTTTGATTCCCTGCTGGAATCCCTGATGAAAACCCGATCCACAGGTCCTTCTCTTTTCCCTTTCACGACCTCTTCATGTGCCTGTGAGCTTTCCCCGATTTAATTTCGGGTTTCAGGGTTTCATGATCCCCGACATCAAGAGTTCCTATCTTCTCGAACTTCCAAACTCTGATTTTCCGATGCGCTCCTTTCGGCCTTAGCCCTGCCTGGCTAAACTCCTAGTCCATGTGACCAGTTCTCATAAGACCGCAACCTTATATCCTATTGGGGTTTCAGACATCGCAATGCCGAAATGCATAAACCCCATGTCATCAGGATTCCCAATATCTCGATCCGCGATTTCCCGATGTGGCTCTCCTATCGGGACCTTTCCCGGAAGCTTCGATCGCTGCCACGCGTCCTCCCGTGATGGATGGTACTGATCGCCTCTCGCAATTTTGCGACCTCTAATGCTCCGAAAGCCTTGTCCTCAGGATTCGCGAAATGCTGAACCCCGATGCATCTATTTGAATTTTCTATAGGGACTTTCCCCAATAATCTGGATCTTCACCATGCGTCCCCAACAGATGGACGGCCTTGATCCAATCTCGCAGTTTCGGATTTTTTGACACCCCAATGACAGAAATTCTCTGTCAACTCAAAACCCCGGTAGCCGATATATCGACGGGTCGCTCGATCTCCGCCACGTGTCTCCACAAACAGATGGTCCAGATCGTTCCTGGGACTTTCACCCTGGAGATTCTCGATCTCCTGTCCTCGAGACTCCCGATTTCACGAACGTCGATATCCCGATACCTGTCGGGACTTCTGCCTGGCGTGAAAAGGGTTAAACCCCATGCACCTCCTGGCTGATCCAACGGCTGACGAGATTTCTGAATGAGATTCAACGACTGTCGATATCCCCCTTCTATATGCTTGCTCTGATGCTCCCTGGACATAGAAACCAACGATCCAGATCTCCTTCTCCATCCGATCTAACGGTGGCTATGCTCCCTCCTGAGATTGCACACTTACTTCCTACACTTGGAAAAACTCCAAGTTCCCAAAGGCCCCGACCTTTGCCTTTCTTCTCTGCGAGCTCCTTTTCCTGAGTTCTCACTGTGCGTTCTCCTCGACATTGTTCCTCCCGAGCTTTGCTCCTTTCTAATCCTCGAAGGATTCTTCAACTCCTGCACCTCTGCAGGGTATTCTCATGCACACACAGTGCTGCTATCTCCTGAGATTCTCAACCACTCATACCCCTAAGGTATTTTATCCTTCTTTCTTCTCTCTCAGATGGAGAATGCTTGGATGCCCTCCTGGCTATCCTTCTGCTCAAGCAACTTCTTGCTGAGTCTGCAGGGTGTTCAACAACCCTGTGAAGATCCCTCAGTGGATTCTTCCTCTAAATATAGAACTCAAAGAGTTCTCTTCTCTTCTATACCTGCACACTTACTCAATGCCCTCCTGGTAGAGTATCTTCTCCCAGAACATCCCACAGTTATGTCCTCTATGCACTCCTTGCACCTTCTCAATACCCACCTGGCAGAGTTTCATAGAATCCTCAGTGATTCTGGTTTTCCTTAAGAACTCACAGCAGAGTTATTCTCAATGCACCACTGTGCCTATGCTCAATGCCCACTTGGCAGAGCTTCACATAACTCCTCATAGTTTCTATTTGCAACTGTGTTCTTCCCTCACAACCTTGCCTCCAAGGTGTTCAGCAACCTTGAGGTCTTCCCTGAGTTGTTGATTCCAGCTTCTGTTCCCACCTGGCACGTCTCTGTCTGACTCCATAGAGTTCAGAAGTGCATCCTCTGTGCACGTCTATCAGAACCCACAGTGTTATGTCACACCCTCCTGGTGTGAATCCTCAAAGACTTCTCAAGCTTGAAATCAATAACTCCTGCAAATGCCTAACATACATCTACAACATACATTCATATCATAATAGAACACTCATAGATACCCACATAACACAAAATTACATGTAGGAAAAACTGCTTTTGTTTATATTAAAATGGAAAATGCCTGTTTGTACAAGGTGTTCCTGAGCACGGCCTGTAACAAGGTCTCGGCTCCTTCTCTCTTCTTCTCTCTACTCGCAGATCATCACACAACTAACTTCTACCCCCCTACCAAAGAGATACAATCGATCTTTTTACATGAGGGGGCTCTTCGAGCTCTTCCCTCCAATCTACCTACCCCATTCAATTACATTGAATGGGTTGTCTAGTCCAGCATCTGGATCTAGATCTCAGCCTTACAAACATTAAAGGCCTTCTTATCTACAACCTACACAAAGGCACGGTTTCCCAGCTCAACAACTTAAACATTAAATTACATTCAATTTCTAAATCAAAATGAGGATTGCGTATCTCTTTAGTTTTGAATGCGTGCGCTTGATGTGGCTGGCTGGCTGGCTGACGTAGAGAGATGATCTTGCATCATACTCCTCAGCTACAAAATTCATGAGCTCCTGCTCATGAGCTTCCCATCTTTGATGTTGAAATCCTCCTGGATCCAAAATCATTCTCTGGAGTTGTTCATCTGCTGCATCTTCCTGTTGCTGCTGCTGCTTCTACTGGTGCACTGTTGCTTCTTCCTTTCTGCTTAGCTACTCCTTGCTGGCAGTCTCTACTGACCTCAACATCAGCCTTCTGATCTCCTTGACCACTGCATTCAGTTGCTCCAGTGGTTGGTCTTGTTCATGCAATCTCCTCATCTGCAAAACTTTTCTGCAGATGGGTACATCATCATGACATCCCATGCCATCTTCTTCATCTTCATTTGTGGCCTCAAGTTGCCACTTTTCTACAGACTTAATCTCTGCAGTCTCTTCCTGACTGACTTTATGTTCAGTCACCCTCTCTAACAACTCAACTTCTGTCAGTTCTCTTGCTAGCTCTGGATTGTTCAGCCAATCCTGCAATATCTCCAACTCCATCTTACATGGAGTGAGAACTTTATCTTCTGCTGTTATCTTCAGTGTTGCATATTCTTTACTTTCGGCTTCCTAGATGAAAGCATTGAGCCATTCCTCAGAATGCTCATTCTCTTTTTTGTCTTGGGCAGTGTCAGATATCTGCTCCAATCCTTCTGTGACAGTCTCAGCTAGTTGTCTTCCTATTGTTTCTGCATCTCCAACACAGATTTCTGCCTCCTCTTAGGCAAGTGGCAGGAATACTTCGATTCCCCCAATCATTAGAAGGACCCTAAGATCCTCCTCTTCTGTCAGCTGCACATGCTGATCCAAACTCACCTTTGAGCTCATCTGCTCTGTCAGCTCCTCAGGTTGATTCCAATTCATCGGCTCATCCCTGCCCACCTGGCAATATGGGATTTGTTCACTACTCTCCTGGTAGATTATGAGATCAACTGATCCCATCTTCATCAGCACTCCTCGCTGATTTGAACTCACCTCCGAGCCCATGAGACCTTCGGACAGTCTCCTATGCTCATACCTTCCCACCTAGTAATATAGGATGTTTCCACTGCCCTCCTGACAGTCTTTGAGATCCCGCAACGACCTCATTTCATTGCCCAGCTGGCAATGTGAAATTCCCTGGATGTCCTCCTGACAGTCTCTGAGATCCTGCAGTGATCTCAACTCATTTCCCACATGGAAAACTGGAATTTCCTCTCCGCTCTCCTGGAATTTCTTGAGGTCTTCAACTGACCCGATTTCACTCTCTTCACCGAGAATTTCCCCAGTCTCTGGTTCACATATCTGAACCATTTCTTTAGGTCCGTCGAGGTTTTCAATAGACCTCAACCATCCTTTTAATAGCCTTCACTTTCTTCTGACCATCAACTCCTTGACTGGCCATTTTACTTTTGGTTTCCTCATGGGCCATTCATACACCCATCTCGGCTTGGCTTTCTGCTACATCCGTAATGAAAGCTTTTCTATTTCTTTCTTTATATCAGCGAGCTCTTCACCTATATATTTTTGGCTCCATAGCTCTGCGTTTTTCCTTCCAACATATCTATGGCCTTCAGTAGCCATGTTGTTGTCTTTGTTTTCTCTCCTAGAAAATCCGTTGTTGTCACTCTGCATCCTTGAGTGTCCCAGCTTCATCCTACAGTCCTCCCTGACTGTCCTCTTAATTGCTGCCTACCTACAAAAAACCATCACAGAGTCTCCAGCGCTCTGTATTCCTTTACTTTCTCTCTCTACTTGAAATATATAAATAGAGTTCTCACTCTGATACCACTTGATGCAGACGCCAATTTTTTATGCACTCTACGTCCGCTCACAGGATTGTTCAAATTCCCCTTTAAGACAAATTAGCTCTTTCGATTCCCTGCTATAATCCTTGATGAAAACTCGATCCACAGGTCCTTCTCTTTTCCCTGTCACAGCCTCTGCATGCGCCTGTGACCTTTCCCCGATTTAATTTTGGGTTTCAGTGTTTCGTGATCCCCGACGCCAAGAGTTCCTATCTTTTCGAACTTCTGAACTCTGATTTTCCGATGAGCTCCTTTCGGCCTTAGCCCCACCTGGCTAAACTCCTAGTCCATGTGACCAGTTCTCATAAGATCGCAGCCTTATATCCTATCGGGGTTTCGGACATCGCAATGCCAAAACGCATAAACCCCGTGTCATCAGGATTCTCGATATCTCGATCCGTGATTTCCCGATGTGGCTCTCCTATCGAGACCTTTCTGGGAAGCTTCGATCGCTGCCACGTGTTCTGCTGTGATGGACGGTCTTGATCACCTCTTGCGATTTCACGACTTCTCATGCTCCGGAAGCCTTGTCCTCAGGATTCATGAAACTCCAAACCCCGATGTGCCGATTTGACTTTTCTATCGGGACTTTCCCCGATAATCTGGATCTTCGCCACGTGTACCCAACAGATGGATGACTCTGATCCAATCTCGCAGTTTTGGAGTTTTCGACACCCCGATGACAGAAATTCTCTGTCAACTCAAAACCCCGGTAGCCGATATACTAAGGGGTCACTCGATCTCCGCCATGTGTCTCCACAAACGGACGGTCTAGATCATTCCCGGGACTTTCACCCTAGATATTCCCAATATCCTGTGCTTGAGACTCCTGATTTCATGAACACCGACATCCCGATACCTGTCGGGACTTCTGCCTGGCGTGAGAAGGGTTAAACCCTATGCACCTCTTGTCCAATCCAATGACTGAAGGGATTTCTGAATGAGATTCAACGAATGTCGATCTCCCCATTCTATATGCTTGCTCTAATTCTCCCTGGACGTAGAAACCAATGTTCCAGATCTCCTTCTCCAGCAGATCTAACGACGGTTGTGCTCCCTCCTAAGCTTGCACACTTACTTCCTGTACTTGGAAAAACTCCAAGTTCCCAAAGGCCTCGACCTTTTCCTTTCTTATCTGTGAGCTCCTTTGCCTGAGTTCTCGTCGTGCGTTCTCCTCGACATTTTTCCTTCTGAGCTTTGCTCCTTTATAATCCTTGAAAGATTCTTCAACTCCTTCACCTCTGCAGGGTATTCTCATGCACACACAGTGCTGCTATCTCCTGAGATTCTCAACCACTCAGACCCCTAAGGGATTTTATCCTTCTTTCTTCTCCCTCAGATGAAGAATTCTTGGTTTCCCTCCTGGCTATCCTTCTTCTCAAGAAACTTCTTGCTAAGTATACAGGGTGTTCCTCAACCCTGTGAAGATTCCTCAGTGGATTATTCCTCTAAATATAGAACTCAAAGAGTTCTCTTCTCTTCTGTTCCTGCACACTTACTCAATGCCCTCCTGGCAGAGTATCTTCTCCCAGAACATCCCACAGTTTTGTCCTCTGTGCACTCCTTGCACATGCTCAATGCCCACCTGGAAGAGCTTCATAGAATCCTCAGTGATTCTAGTTCTCCTTGAGAACTCACAACAGAGTTCTTCTCAATGCACCACTGTGCATATGCTTTATGCCCACTTGGCAGAGCTTCACAGAACTCCTCAAGGTTTATGTCTGCAACCGTGTTCTTCCCTCACAGCCTTGCCTCCAAGGTGTTCAGAAACCTTGAGGTCTTCCCTGATTTGTTGATTCCAGCTTCTGTTCCCACCTGGCACGTCTCTGTCTGACTCCGCAGAGTTCATAAGTGCATCCTCTGTGCACGACTATCAAAACCTGCAGTGTTCTGTCACACCCTCCTGGTGTGAAGCCTCAAAGACTTCTCAAGCCTGAAATCAAGAACTCCTGCAAATTCCTAACATACATTCATATCATAATAGAACACTCACAGACACCCACATAACACAGAATTACATGCAGGAAAAACTACTTCTGTTTATATTAAAATGGCAAATTCTTGTTTGTACAAGGTGTTCATGAGCATGGCCTATAACAAGGTCTCGACTCCTTCTCTCTTCTGCTCTCTACTCACCGATCATCACACAACTAACTTCCACCCCCCTACCAAAGAGATACAATCGATATTTTTACATGAGGGGGCTCTTCGAGCTCTTCCCTCCAATCTACCTACCCCATTCAATTACATTGAATGGGTTGTCTAGTCCAGCATCTGGATCTAGATCTCAGCCTTACAAACATTAAAAGCCTTCTTATCTACAACATGCACAAAGGCACAGTTTCCCAGCTCAACAGCTTAAACATTAAATTACATTCAATTTCTAAATCAAAATGAGGACTGTACCTCTCTTCAGTTTTGAATGCGTGCACTTGACGTGGCTGGATGACATGGAGAGATGCTCCTGCATCATCCAACAACTCTTGTACTTTATTTTTGACTTCCTCATTCTCTCTATGTGTTAACACATAAGTTTCCTTGTTTGGTAAACTAGCTCCTGGAATAAGTTCAATGTTAAGCCCTAATATTGGCTCATTACCCCTTAATTAGGGCATATTATATTAATAATGTTATTTTATTTATGTCGGCTTTAGTCCATTAGTTGTAATTATACCTCCTAGTCTCCTATATATACCAAGGAGACATTTTCATTTTGAATCATCTTGTACTTGAACATTTAAGTGGGGTAAAA
>ML808802.1:118932-148153 GCA_009831015.1 Picea engelmannii
TACCTCTTAACTCAATTTATTTTCCTTTCAATGAAAATTTCATGAAAAGTTCTTGAAAATTAAAATCCATTGTTCCTAATGATTGTAACCATTGGATTCCTAGTACAACATCTGCACCACCCATGGGTATAGAAATCATTGGAATATTCATTACATACTCCCCCATAGTAAGATTGATCTTATTGCATTTTCCTGAGCAATTGATAGTTCCTCCCTCTACAATCATTACTTGAAACTCTGGCACTGTATATACAAAGCAATTGAGAGATTTGGATAATTTATAGTGAATGAAATTATGAGTACTGCCAGAATCAATTAGGACTATTACCTTTTTATTTTTTATGTATCCTTCGATCTTGAGGGTTTGAGGAGTGCTAATTCCATCCAATTCATTACATGATATCATGGGAGTCAACTCTTCAGATGAAATTGCTTCTATTTTTTCATCTTGATATGGTTCTTGTTCTTCTTGTTCTTCATCTTCACAATCTATGTAGAATAATTTCTTCTCACCACACTTATTCTCCTTACTATACTTGTTGTCACAATTAAAGCATAAACCTTTTGATTTTCTTTCCTCCAATTTTTGAGGTGTCAACCTTGTAGGTTGAGGTGTTTTAGAATAAGGAGAATTGTTCTCTCTATAGATGTTAGGATTCGTCCTTCTAGTAGCCATAGCCATATTTTTACTTTCAACATTTCTTGCCACCTTAAATGCATTCTCCAATGTTTTGGGTTCCCAAAGGCGGACCTCATGTTGAATGTTATCCTTTAAAGTTCCTAGGAATACATCAATCAAATGCTCATCTAGAATATCGGTTACCTTTATATTCAATCTTTGGAAGTTCCCAATGTTCTTGGAAACTGAACCCTTTTTCTTGAGATTTATCAATTGGTTAAAGAAGGTATTGCCCCTTGTATCCTCATAGTCTGCTATCATTTCTTCCATGAAAATTGTCCAAGTGACAAGTGATTTGCGAGAACAAAGAAATCGATACCATACAAATTGATTAGGTTCTAAATATAAAGAAGCAATTCGTACCATTTGTGTATGTGGCAAATTATGTAGATCAAACAATTGCTCCATCTGAATTATCCATGTGATTGGTTCCTTGCCATTAAAATTCCTCATATCGATCTTAGGAACGCGGTTGGTCTTCAACCCAAATTTGGAGTTTCTCCATTATTGATTCACCTTCCTTGTGTCCTCATCATGAATTTCATGGGATGCATTTTCACTTTCAGTTGTCCTCTCTGTTACGAAATTTTTCAATACTTCCATGATCTCCTCTTTTAAACCATCCATCTTTGCCTCCAACTTAGATTCCATCCCTTGTTGTTCATCTTTTGTTACTATCTTCTTTTGTAAATCATTTATGTCCCTACACATTTCTTCACCTTCATCAAGAGTCAAATTAGGATTATCTGGAGGCTTATTTGGTGTAGAATTTCCCTTTTTGGGTGGCATGTTGGCCAAGTATCACTTTTGAACCTTGATTTTGAGGTGGTTCTACTAGACAATCTTTCTTTTGTTGTAACTCCCAAGTTTCGGCCCTTATGGGTATGAAAATTTAATTTATGTAGTTCTATGATATTTATTCTCTACAATGCCACAGGTCTTATCAAAATTGGATTTTCCAAGTGGAATTTATGGTAACTTCCCCACAACTTGCTGATTTTTGTCTTTCCAGGACATCTCACTTGTATAGCGTGCCCCACACAAAATAATTGATATAAAATTCTAAAACTTGTACAAGAAATACTACAAACTATGCACGATCCAATGAAGCTAGTCCCACTCAATTTGGATACTCTAGGAAGAAGTTATGAATGTTTTACCTGGAACACCTTCTTGAGACTAGTCAATAAGATTAGTCAGGTACCCTATCTTACATAGGGTATATATACAAATTTAAGATTACCCAGAATCTGAACAAATTACCAAAGATACCTTACTAATTTTTGTGAATAGCCTCTGGATTTTAGGTTCTGAAATGTTACATAAATGTTTTTATAGTGAAAATTCTGCAATGACTCAGTTCAGGATGATTCCAGAACCCTATCTTGTACAGGTTGTATCTCTAAAAGTATAAGGCCTCAGGAGATAAAATTCTAACCCAACATACCTTGATTTGACTACTAAATGTCCTCCAAGATGTTCCTTCTGAACGTTGTAGAAAACAATTTATAGATAAAATTCCAAGGTGTCTCAGATGTAGTAGAGAAACCCCAATACCTTGAGCTATGATACCATATGTTAAGAA
The DNA here is from genome assembly GCA_009831015.1 of Picea engelmannii. NCBI lineage: Eukaryota > Viridiplantae > Streptophyta > Pinopsida > Pinales > Pinaceae > Picea > Picea engelmannii. The sequence goes on from ML808802.1 coordinate 121,197, forward strand.
CCAAATATCAATATAGCATAGGAAAACCTTAGAAAAAGTAATCAACTCCTTGAAAAAGAGATAATTTTAGATAATAAGCCTCTTCTAGGGGGAAACCTCCTTTTACCCCACTTAAATGTTCAAGTACAATATGATTCCAAATGAAAATGTCTCCTTGGTATATATAGGAGACTAAGAGGTATAGTTACAACTAATGGAATAGAGCCGACATAAATAAAATAACATTACTAATGTAATATGCCCCAATTAAGGGGTAATGAACCAATATTAGGGCTTAACATTCTTTGGTTTAAGAATAACTTTCCTCATCATGAGGTTCTTTCCTCATTCTGTTTCTTCTGCTTCCACATGCTTCTATTCTTTAGAAATGTGTGCTTCTCCTCCTCTAATTTATTTTATTTTCTCTGGGCATTCCCAAGATATGTACCCTGTATTTCCATAGGCATAACATCGAATTTCACCTCCTCTATATCTTGCTCTTCCTATAGGAAAATAGTTTCTTCCTCTATGTTGTCCTTCCTTCGAACTTCCACCTTTCTCAGGGTGACTATGTTGTTTTCCAGCTTCATTCTTTGGTCTTTGGAACTTCTCTCTACTAGTTCCCTTACCTCTGCTTGAATTTCCTCCTCTGTTTCATTGGCTTTGTTTTCTGGCAAATTTATCTTCAATTTTCAAGGTTGTTTGATAGGCATCCTCAACTTTACTAACAAAAATCATGTTGATCTCCTCTTGTATTTCATATCTCAGTCCATTGATATACCTGGATGTTTTTTCATCTTCATTCTCTTTCCGTTCAGCCCTGATGTTTAGTCTATAAAATTCCTCAGTGTACTCCTTCACTGATAAGATTTTATGTCTCAAGTTATGAAATCTTCTGAACAGATTGATTTGATAGTCATCTGGGATAAATTTTTATTTTAGCTTGGCTACCATCCTATCCCAACTTTTAATTTTATGCTTGCCCTTGCATCTGCTATTGTCTTGCAGTTCATCCCACCATAGTGTTGCATGATCCTTCAGTCTTGTCATTGCATGATTCACCATATTTTCTTCTTCAATATCCTCATAATCAAAATAATTTTCCATATCACCTACCCAATCCAACAATTCTTCAACTTCTAAATTGCCTTCATACATTGATACCTCTATTTTTTCTCTAGCTCCTATTATTAAAACAACTTTCAATAAGAGGTCTTCTACAACATCCTTAGCTACATCTTTTGTGATCTCTATCTCTTCACTTTCAGCTTCACTGATATCTCCAGTGTCTGGTGCTCTCCTATGCATTGTTTCAATGGCGTCCAATCTCATTATGAGTCGTCTCATTTATTATTCCATTTATGGATTCACTCTGCATCTTCTGGGTGGCATGATTCCACTTCCTCACCTTTAGAATCTATAATAAAATAAAATATTGATACCAGGAATGATATCAATTTATCTCTTTTCTCCTTTGTCTGATGTCTGCAAACAATTTCAATTTCTATGATATCGCCTAACACAACCCCCCTACTCTCCTCCGGGCTACACGACCTCCCAGTCAAAGATCTTCGATTCTCTAAGCCAAATCATCTGTCTGAATCCTTGATGGATTCACTTTGTAACTAAACACGAGACCTTTCGACTTATGTTGTAGGTCTTATGATACCCGCAAACTCTTCCTGCGCACTTCTGAAACCTCAAGTTTAAAGTGCTAGATCCTTTTTCATTAGCCCCTTCCCAATGTGACCTTGGGCTATGACTTCATGTAGATAATTGATTGTGGGTGAATCTAAGAGTGTTTTGAAACCAAACTTTCCTTTCTCCCTGTAATTCACTACCAATCACTACGTGTCCCTTTTGAAATATTGTGGTTTTTATTGTGGATCACTCTCAGATTTTTAAAGTCTGAGCACATTCTGTCCCCACAATTCAACGTCACCATTGATATCATTATCTCAGTGGTGGTTCATTACCAATGGCTAAGATCTACCTCCTTTCTTTCCTTCTCTCGAGAGCACGCTCTGCCAGAACTTCATGATCTATCGACACGTGTCCCTTTCGAATCAACGGTTGTGATTTGCTTCGGTAATCCAGGATTCAAAGTTTTCAACTCTCAACCTTCACTTTATCCCAACATGATTTCATCTATAGTTCACGATCTATTGATGCGTCTCTCCTCAGATCGACGACTATGATTAGCTTCGACTCTTCGAGCTTCGGGGTTCTCGACTCTCAACTCTTGATTCTTATGAAATGGTTATCTTTTGGAATGGAAGATATGCCGACACCTATCCCTAGAAATTTTTTGACTCGGATGAACTCTGAATTTCCATCCTTCGAGAGTTCTTATTCAACACTTCCTTCTTCTTTTAGAGTGACTTTCTCTGAAATGGAAGATCTTCTTCCACGTGTCCTTCTGAAATCAATGTCCCTATCCCTCTTCGAGACTTTAGTCTTCAGAACTCTCAAAATTTCCATGCTTTGTTTCTCTGAGAGAGTTTTACCCAGATTCCATGATCTAACAATGCATGTACTCCTGCATATCGACGAATCCCAGCTACTTCGGCTCTTTGGTGATTTTTCCTCCTCCTTGTCTACAAAATCTCTAAAGTGTCTCCACTCTGAAGTTGTATATCATGCGCCACTTGTCCCTCTTGATGATGAACAATACCTAATCACTTCGGGATGTCAGGAATTTGGCAAGTATGCTCTCCTGTGCATACAAAGGGTTAAGATCCATGCAGTTTACCTTGATCGAACGGTTGTTGGTACTTGTGCTTAGATATGATGGTTGTTGTCACTCCTCCTCCTAAACTTTTGACTTCCTCCAACTTAGAATGTTTTGTAAGTGTTCAAAGGCTTCGGCCTTTGCTCCTCCTGTGAGTCTGATCTCTTGGATCTTGACTGCACTCTTGAAATGAATACCCCTTCTAATCTTGGTTCCTTTGAGGATTTCAATTTTCCACACACTCCTTTTATTCTTGGGATCTCTAAAAACTCAAATCGAAGGATTTCTTCAAAATAAACTCTTCCCGCACTCTTTGCGCTCCTCTATTTCGGTTCCTCAATGCTTAGTCACTCCTTGATGTTGTGCAATCCTTTCACTTGGTATAAGTTCTTTTCATTCCTTCTGAACTCTTCTGAGTCAATTCAAGACTCTGTCGATGCACTCATTTCATACTATATGCACTACTTGCATATGAGTTCTCAGAAGAAAAGCTATTAGAACTTATCTAGTTCATCACAGATTCATATGATCAACTCCGAAAAACCATATATAAATGAAATGAGCTAAAACACACACATAATGTATCATTCATTCAATCACACATCAAAATGAATGATGTCCAAGGAATTGGAACAATTTTGTCTACTCTATTCATTCATGAAATAAATTACATAGTATTGCAGTTCTTCACTACATATTTCTTCTACTCTACTACTCTTTTATCTCTGATACTCCTCTATCACTTACTTTTACAATATAACAACAAATTTATCTAAGGAGTGTCTCCTTGAGCTCTTATCTGTCCTGTCTGCAACCTATCCTATCAGGTTCTAGTGGTTATCTACTTTGTCCTATTACAAAAACTATCAGTTATTACCAGATAAGAGTTGACACTCTGTATATGCAACTCCTTACATTTGTATAAGACTTTATAGGCAAGATATATTTAAATACATCGTTTCTAAAATATCTCAACAACTCATTTTGTTCCTGAGTTAAATGTTTATTTGAAATTATGCCATGTTGATATGTCGTATACATGCCTCCACGCTTGCATCTTTGACTTTGAAAGCATTGCTCCTGCATCACATCCTCGAGCAAGAGAAGAAAGATAGATTTTGAGGATGCTCCTGAGGGTGGTGCGGGTGGCAATGGTAAATGATTGACCAACTACTGTCATTTTGTAGCTAACCCATGATATAGATTTTTTTTTTATGTTAGGGAACTTGTTGTCTCTTTGTATACTGGGCATGAGTTTCCATTTTGTAAAATATGTACAATTTAGACGATGTTGAGTATATATATATGTATGTATGTATGTATGTATGTATGTATGTATGTATGTATGTATGTATCTATGTATGTATGTACATTTCATTGCACATCTTTTATGATTCCCATTGTTTCTACATTTGATGTTGATGAATATATGAATTTCAAAGTGTTTGAATTCCAAAGTGTATGAATTTTATGTGTATTAATCCCTTTATTTGTTTCTAAAGAGATTATAAATACTTTCATTATGAATTAAGGAATATCTTATGGTGGAAAACATTGCTAACTGCTAAATCAGTAAGAAATTAATGGTTCTCAAGTAGCATTGCTGACCACATATCTCTACATCATCGATAGATCATTCCTTCTTAATTATTTGCTTGAATGTTGTGGATTTCCATATTCCAACTCACATCCAACAATGTGGAATACCTATTGAATTGTCTCCATATAAATCCAATGACAACCCACACTTAAATAGTGGTCACTTGAAAATATCGTGACCTTCAAAAAGGCATATTACAACAATTTATTATAGAAATAAATTTTATCATTTATCTTATACATAGTTATAAATCACTTAACAATTTTAGAAAAATGTTATTTTCTAGGGAACACACATTATTCCCCTCTTTCTATGCATGACATATATAAATTCATTTGATTTATGTGTAACCCTTCATAAATTCCAAAAAGACTAGTTAAGGACTCATTAATGCACATGTTTGCCTAGATTGTGTAGTGGGTATATGTAAATTTTGTTAAACCCATCACTTATTAATAACATCTATTCAGTATTCCATGATGTCAACTAAACTTATTGATTTTGATCAATAGAACATGAGAGTTCACATGGAAACTAGATCTTATAATGGGTATCATTTTCCACCTACAAATAAAGGTTTTGAGGTTACAATTCATGACACACTATAGAAGGTAATGTTATGCTACCGAAATTCCTCGAGGGAGACTTGGAACCATTATTCTTTTCCCTTCACCATTTATGAGATTTTATTTCACATTCATACCCAATTTTTGGGTTAGAGCACACAAGGAGACCCCATTCTTACCCCATGCCATGTCATGCCATTGTCATGTAGCTTCCCATGCCTTTTCATGTAGTTTCCCATTTTAACCTATATAACAATAAATATAACTTTCCAATGTCATTCCATAACATTGTCATGCCTCACCAATACAACAAATGATATTAAAAATAAGTTACAACAAGATAAATATAACAACCCTTAACAGAAGTAATCATTAAATGAAAGGGGGCTGAAAATGTAAGCATAAAATAGGGTTTAGATAAAAAAAATGCTTGTTGAAATCCATGATGACAGATAACAACCATGGAATATTCAAGACATCAAGCAATGTTTTGATATGGTATGCATTTGCAATGGTACGTTATGCTATGTTATGGTATGCATTGGAAATGGAAATGGAAATGGTATGCATTGGCAATGGAAATGGTATGCATTGCCTTGCCATTTACTTGTATGGTATGCATTGGAAATGGTATGGTATGGCATGCATTTGCAATGGAAATGGTATGCATTGTAAAGGGTATTCATTTACTTTCCATTGTATGGTATGCATTGGAATTGGCAATGGCAATGACAATGGAAATGGTATGGTATGGTATGCATTTGAATTGGCAATGGAAATGGTATGGTATGCATTAACAATGGTATGGTATGGTATGCATTGAAAATGGTATGGTATGCATTGTGTGGAAATGGTATGCATTGGCATTCAAAATGGCAATGGAAATGGTATGGTATGGTATGGTAGGGTATGGATTTCCATTTCCAATGCCAATGCATGCAATACCATACCATACCATACCGTGTCATTTACATTGCTACTTCCAATGCCAATGTATACCATAGAAATGCATACCATACAAGGAAATGGAAAGGAAATGAATACCATTTCAATTTCCATTGTCAATGTATACCATAACATACCATACCATACCATTGGCAATTAATACGATACAATGCATACAATGGTATGAATTTACTTGCCATTGTATGGTATGCATTAGCATTGGGAATGGAAATGGAAACGGTATGGTATGGTATGGTATGGTATCCATTTCCATTAGCAATGCCAATGCATACCATACCATACCATTTCCATTTGCATTGTCAATGCCAATGCATACCATACAATGCATACAATGGTATGCATTGGCAATGGTATGGTATGGTATGCATTGACATTGGAAATGGAAATGGAAATGGTATGGTATGGTATGAATTTGCATTGGAAATTCCAAGGCAAACCATACCATACCATACCATTTCAATTTCCATTGGCAATGCCAATGCATACCATACCATACCATTTCCAATTCCATTGGAAATTCCAGTGCATACCATACAAGGAAATGACAAGAAAATGTATACCACTGTCATTTTCATTGCCAATGCATATCATACCATACCATACCATAGAATACTATAGAATATCATAGCATAGCATAACATACCATACCATGGTAAGGTATGCTATGGTATGCATTGCATGGCAATGGTATGGTATGCATTGGCAATGGAAATGGAAATGGTATTGTATGGTATGGTATGCATTGTATAGCATGCCAATGCATACAATAAGAAATCAATATTTGAAGTTTTATAAAGTTTTAATATTTGAATAATATCTAATCTTTTCACGATACAATTTAATTTTCAAAAATAACAAAAAGTTGTTATCACCATGAACTAGTCAACATATACGATGTTATAGAAAACTACATAAACAACATACTATACTTAGCTTTATCATACCCTTAAAAGAGAGAGGAATGAAGGATATGATATACTGACTAACATCATGTTGAATCTTTAATCAATAGAAATACTTATGTAGTACTTCCATTTTATTCTACATGCCAAAGTGTCCTTCAAACTGACTATAATGGGCTTCCCATATCAATGCCACATGCTTTATTAAAGGAACACATAGATGACCTAGATGGAATAATAGTTCATATTGAACATGAATGTCAATAACGAGCACGCATGTTCCCAACATCTAGTAGGTCGTAGTGAAGTCAAGATAGTTGTCATAGATTTGGGAGTCGGGACCACTCAAAGGTCTCATGTCGGCAAGAGTTGAGAACCATGGTTGTTTTTGCAACTGGAGGTCGTCTGAGGTAATCAATTATGGGATTGGTTCTCCATCTATTATATTTAATATTGAGGTGAAATTGTTGCAAGTATGTGGACCAATTTTGATGGTGGTCATTTTGTAATTTTCCTTGTGTCTGGATGAACTTTAGAGGCTTGTGATCCATATGGATGATTGTCTCCTTCCCTAGAATGTAATTACTCCATTGGTGGTAGGATTGTACAATGGAATACATATATTTTTCATAGGCGGGGTACTTACAGATGATTTATGAGAGTGTTTCACTATGATATTCCATTGAACGATCTCATGAGTGAGATTGACACCAACAATGTAGTTTGAAGCATTTCTCTCAATCTCAAAAGGTTGTTACAAATCGGGTAAAGAGAGAATCGAGGCTGAGCATAGATGATTTTTGAGATCATAAAATTATTTTTGTTGTGACTTTGCCCACACAAATTGGGATTTTCAACCACCCTTGGTCACATGGCTGAGGGGCCATGAAATACAAGAGAACCCCAACACAAATCTGCGATAGAAGTTGGCAAGGCCCAAGAAGCTTCGAAGTTCGGTTAGTGTTATTGGGGTTGGCTAATCATGTATGACTTAGATCTTGGATGGATATTCATGCACATCATGCTCATATACAATGTATATGAGTTATTGGAACCGCTTCATGCCGAAAGATAATTTCTTTAAGTTATCATATATCATGTGTTATTACAGGGTGTGTAGGACCTGCTAAATGTGTTGCAAGTGTTATTTCCAACTCTTGTTGAAGGTTAGGATGTAATCCAAATATACAACCACAAAGTAAATGGTTAAATTTCACAAGATTTCATAAGGGATGGTATAACCATTTCTTTCTATTACTAGGATTTCTAGTATAATAAATTATGCATACCCTAATAAAATGAGCTACATCTTCTTGCATTCTAGGACACCACACATACCTATATAAATTGGAAATTGTCTTCCCAACACTAAAATGTCCTACAATATATGATAGACAATATATAACATTTATGAACATCTTGATATTATCTAATAAGTTTCAATATATCACATTTAGGAACATATATCTTATATATCTTGTAGAGTGACCCCTTGAAGAGATTATAGCCAACCTTACCGTCACCTTATTCTACATGAATTTGACCATGTAGCTACTGAAAAACCTCTTTAAAATCCTCATATTTCATGTATTCCACTCTGTATGCATCATGGGTAAAATAATCCATATGGATATACAATTTCCAAATATATAATATTACTACATGAAAATTCTACAAAAATCCCATCGAGTTGTAGTGTCTAGGTTTTTGAATATTCCTCTTAGAATGCAAATACTTCACTGGATACTAATCAATGTGGATGATAGTTTCCTTGTCTATTGGATAGTACTTCTATTTATTAACAACTTGAACCAATGTGTAGAGTTCCTTATCATACATATAGTAGTGAGGAAATCATGCACAATGGACAATTTCATAAATATAGCATACCATATTAACTCTTTGCATCATGAACACTCCCATATATTATCCACTTACAAAACCCTTTTCATTTTAGGTAATGAAAAAAAGGTTCTTAATTGATTTTCCCTTTTAACTCATAAAGGCCTTTTGTTGATTTTCCCCCCACTAGAAACTCTTACCACTAGTTATTGTGGAATGAAGTGGGGAAACTACAATTGAAAAGGATGATATAAAATTTTGTGGAAACTACGCCCCAAAAACATATCCCAACTTTAGTGACATTAGTAATAAGTAGTCACTTGAGGATCTAATCCATATTCTCAGGATCTTTATTGAGTTTTCCTCAACAAATCACTCACCCCAAATACACCAATGAATACTAATATAACTTGAACATTTCTTAAGGTTAGACAATAGTTGATGATTTTTCAAAGTCTCTAACATGTGCATGATATGTGAGATATTCTCTTTCCAAGTAGAGATATAAAACAATATATCATCTAAGTACACTATGATTCATAAATGAATATAGAAAGGAATGCAATACATCACTCATCAAACACATAGATGTAGCTAACATGTATTGCATAAACCAAAATGCATTACCATCCTTTCAAATATGCATTTCCTTGTATTGAAGGTGGTCTTCTAGGTTTCCTATTATTTAAATCATACGTGGCGGTGTCCCAATTTGATACACAACGTAGTGAAGTACTTAGTATACTACAATTGATCTAACAAATCATCATCCCTAGGAGGAGAGTACTAATTCTTGAGGGTAATATTGTGAAAAAATCTATAGTCGATAAACATTCACAAAGTCCCAATATTATTTGGTACTATGATGATATGTGACTCATAACGTGATTTTCTTCTTTGAATTACTCCTTGGTCCAACAACTACTACAATTATTTATTCTCTTCATCTTCTTCTGGGATGGACTATCTACATAGACCAATATTTGGCAGTGGGGAGTGAAGTGAAAACTATATCATATGCTCCCATTCCCTCTTATGTGGTAACCCTTTAGGATCCTAAAAAGCTTCGATATATTCTTACAAAAACTCCTCGAGATAATATTTATCCTCCTTTGTACACCCCTCTAGAGATTCTTTTACTTTTATTGATTCATATTAACCTCATTGGTTCTATCTTAAGAAAAGTAATGAACAATTCCTACTAGAACTAATCAATTTCATGATATGGTTATCACTTATGAGGAATATTTTGGATTTATGTCTATGTGAATTGATGATGAAAATCCTCCCAATCCTTGATTAGGAGAAACTAGTTTTCACTCCTCATGAATATTACATCCCTCATATATACATGTAAGGTCTTACAAACACTACACCACACACATCAAGTGGTACCGTGTATACCTTCAGTTCATTAATATAGTTTTCACTTATAGGAAATTTAATACTACACTTTTAGTGGCCTTGATCTCTACATATTTATTTACCCATCCCAATGGATATCTGTTGGGATGATCATGAATTTCCAATGTAATATTTCCAACCACATATTTTGCTATGACGTTGACATGTAACTAAAATTGATAAGATCATCCACCTTCGTCTTATTACCTAAAATTGAACATGGAAGAGTTTAGTCATATTCTTCTATTTCTTGTCATGAATGCTACTTAGTTTCACCTCCTTCTAAATTGTAGTTTAGAAAATATTTTCATCTACATATTAGATACTCACTACTTGATTTATTGAACCTATGGCTAGCAAGATATTCTTCTTGCCATCCTTATTATGGTTCATTGGGTTCATATATGGATGTAGCCTCAAACATTTATCTTTGGTGTGACGATCGATATTACAATGGTTGTAGTGGTTGTTTATATTGGTGCGTTGATGTGTAGTGGTTGTGGTATTCTTGTCCTTTCATTTCGACCTCTTCTTCCCCTCCCTAAAAGAATATTAATGGTATTTCTATTTGAAACAACTTGTTTCTCCTTTATTACTTCCTAATTATCCTATTTCTTTGCTTAGACATAGGCCTCATTAATTTCCATAGGTTAAAATATTGTCACTTTCTTCCATAAATGACAATATATACCCCTAGATAATTAATGAGTACATTTTTATTATTGGAAGATATAACCAACAAAATAATCATTTTTATGAATTTAGTGGTGTACCCTACCCATTCTTCCCTTTCCTCTATTTGAAGTGATGCCAATGTATCAATTTTTTCTCTACATGCCCCATAGGGTAGAACTAGGACTTGATGATGGTTTTATGTTCCTCCCACTTATTTACTAGTGGATCAATCTCCATCCCAGGTGTCTCTGTGTGGCATTCACTAGGTTAGGGCATGGTCCTCTAATTTATGTTGGGAAAATGAAATCCTTTTCTTTTATCCTATGTTATGAACATTGAAATGAACTTCTAATTATGAAAACTAATGATTCAACTAAACAACATAAATATCACTATGGTATGGTTTGATGTTCACTTCCACTTCCATTTCAATAGATATTGTGAAGAAGTGATGACACTATAATTTGGTTTCTCTTTCTCTAGCTCTTTTTTTGGCTCCTTTTTCGGGTCTTTATGGGGAGTGACTAACACATTGTTTTTATACTACAATGGATCTATAAAGGAACTCCCAAGATACTAACCCAAGTAGTGAAAAACAATGGTCACCTATTATAGATAGGAAAGTAGTCAACATGGATATAGTGACTTATAAAGGAGTTCCAATGAACTTAAATATATCCTTTAAATAATTAATTGTCCAATTAACTTAAATCTATATTCATTATAACAAAAAAATGTTGTTGAATATATAAATCATTTTTTTTTCTCTCAAAGATTTGAGGATTTTTATTCATAAAAAGGTGTATCGTAGACTGCCAAGTATAAAAAGAATAACTAGATATCAACACAAAATTCCATTTTATCCAAAACAACATGCATCCATTTTCCTATCCTATCTTTGTTAATTCTCCAAACTCTAATACTATTGCGGAATTGAAAAGAGTAAATCCAATAATAAATACTATTTATACATACAAAAAAACAAAACATTACTATGGTATAGTAGTGGTGTCTTGGTGATCCTCCTCTTCATTATCCAAGGGTGCAACGAGTGCATTCAGGTCCAGAATAGTAGAAAAAACTCTCCTAGGTGAGATGCCATTAACCGTACTCAATAAGAATTCCACTAAGAAAACTTCATTTTAAGCGCTTTCAAGTGACTCCTCATAGAGGCTACCTCGTTTTAAAACTAACCCACGAAGTTGAGATGATGCACGAGTGTTTCCAAAATAAATGAAACAATAGAATTAAGAGCATTGAACGAGATGAGAAATCACAGTTGTTGATCCATAATCTCCTCATATTCCATTTTTTTTCATCTTGATCTCTACACATCGCATTCACCATGATTACCCACTTAGTCGAATACAAAGTATCTCTAATAATCAAGCACTCTCATCCCACATCCAAATTCTTGAAGGAAGCACACGAAATAAATCCACTAAAAAACCCATTGAACCCATAAAGAAACACACACAAAACCTAGAGAACCCTAGTAACTACAGAGAAAAGGATGAAGAAGCCTTCGCTCTTCACCAAAATGATTCCAATTATCAATTGACTTTCCATGAGCACATTTTCAAATTAATATTTTGTCGCATGTGCCATATCTGAACGATGCATGAATCACTCACCCTGAGTTCAATATTCAAGAATGCATCCATTAATTTACCACTCTTGCAAGCAATCTAACTAAATCCATGATTTCCTCCACACTCAACTATACATTTCCCGAGACTTCCAATATCCTTCATGATGGAAACCTTCCAATCCGTTGTCATTTCCCTCACATGAGGAGTTGTAAGATCCCTATAAGATTTAGCTAGCACCCACACGCTAGAGTGCAACTCCAACTCACTCATTGCCAATAAATAAATAATAAATAATATATATATATATATATATATATATATATATATATATATATATATATATTAAAAATCTATATGTATAATTTAATGAAAAATTAAAAATATACTTATTTGAAAAATTATTATACATAATTTAATATTTTATTAAATATAGTAATTTTTAAATAAATAATAATAATTTTTTTGATTTATTTTATTATAGTTATTTTTTCTAACATTTAAAACTTATGTATAATTCCCTTAATAAATATATACATATAAATTATATAAATTTAAGATAATTACATCAATGGTAAATATTTGATTAATTTCTAAATATCAACCTTAGATTTCATTTTTTTATAAAATACTTTGTTATTATAAGAAGTAAGTCTTTAGTTTTACAAAATACTTTGTTATTATAAGAAGTAAGTGTTTAGTTTTACAAAATACTTTGTTATTATAAGAAGTAAGTCTTTAGTTCAAACTCTATGAAAAATATTTTAAACTTTTATTTTTAAAAGATTAAAAAAATGTTAAAAGATATAAGTATCCCATACAGACCAATGCATAGATATAAGTATCATAACCTTTGAGATTGAAATTCTAGGGTTACATTTGTATATGCAGATTACTGAGCACAGTTAGAATCTGTAAGACGAAAACATATTAGGGAAGACGCATTTTGAAAACCATTTCTCTATGTGAATACTAATCGGCTGAAGAACATAAATTATTATCGATATACGAGGATTTACATGTTTCAAGTGCTTGATCACCATTGCAGAGTTCAGAAAAAAAATCTCATAGGATGAAAATCCCGAGCCTTGATCATTGGACTAAGCTTCACTCAGATATCTAACGGCAGGGATGGTGCAATGTAACCAGGCCATAGCGCTTACTAAGAAAATGGGTTAGTGAATTAACGCGCTAATCCATATATTGAATTGTTTAAGCACATCCTCCCCAAGAGTTTGTTGCATATCTCACTCTAACACCTCCTACCTAATTGACCGATGCACATTGTGTGCAAATCCCATGTTAGCTTTACTGACCGATGCAAAATCCCATTACCAAATGTAACCATTCATGATGCGTGAAACAAGGTAAATCCAAGGAAGGCTACATGTGGATTGATGCTAATTATTAAATGACAAACTTTTCAGGTAAAAAAACCATTAATTTTTTTGCAAAGTGATTAATGAAAATTCTATCTCATAAACCATTAATCATTAATTTTGAGGGATAAACTTCAATTTTTATCTAGATCGATCACTGATTAATTTTAAATCATTCATTTCTAAGAAGACGGCTATAGATTTTGTACCAAATTGATCACTGATCGATTTTAAAGATCGATTACTTGTTAATTTCTAAAGAAATGATAGAATGAAATTTCAAGCAACGATTTTGATTATAAAGATCTTACCATGCAAATCCATCACAACAATTACCATATTTAATGAAACCTTGGAAATTAAACAACCATGAACAGTGCAGGCGGTGGGACTACATGCACATAGTTAAGAACGAAAATCTAGTATGTTTCCAGGTTTGGTTTCAATAGAATTGTCCTTATAACAAAGAATATGATACGAACTAAATCTAAAATAATATCTTAGGAAAATAGACTGCAATTTAATAAAGTAAAATTCAATATCCATAAGATGACTGTGCTCTTTGAATTAGCATAAACAACATTATATGATCTAACTTTAACCTTTTTTGTACATTGTTCCGAACAATATCTTAATGAAAACCGATTGCAATTTCAAATTGGAGTTTCACAGTGCAAAATCCAAAATCCAGAATTCCAAAAGAGATGATAATGCTCCTCGAATTTGCATGAACAATTGATTCAATGAGGATGCCATGGAATTTTATAATTCATTTCTGATGAAAGTGTCTTACCAGAGAAAAACAGGTACCATCAGTGATGTTTTGAAGCATACCTTCGCTGACCACAACAGTGGCGTCTTCTTTTGTCTTGAAAATCCACCAAGAGCCTTCATCCACACCTCAAAGTTTTCCCGCAATCAAAATACAATCCATACAAAATATTGTTTATTCAGTTGCCATAAACATAACGAAACGATGGACTGTGTATTTCCAGAACTATCAGGACAGGACCGGATGCGACGAAGGGACCTTCCCATTTGATCTCCCTCTTCAGCCAAAACTCCACCCCTCATATTTCTCCCTTCTCACTACGAGCAAGTGATTGTGAAAAGTTGAAACCTGCAGCTCCACATTGTCGAATCGAGCACTTGTAGGGCGAACATATATGTCAGGTAGAAGAAATGATGTAAACCAATTCGAAATCGTCGAACCATTGTAGATACGATCATCTTCAATCAATCCTTCATCTTCAGGACCACCTACAACAATAGACCTAATAGTGAAAGAAAAAACGTGAAAATATAGCTGGTGAGGAGGCAAATCATCTATCAATCGGCACCCTAAATCTAGATGACAAATATACCTATCTCCCACAAAGGCCATATATAATCTTCCTCCATTGTTCCACTGGAAAACATGTCTCAGCTCGAACCCAATATGAGGAATCCCATAGCCCGATAGACTAGCATGCAGATCCCATTAGTTTTCAGTCCTGCTGAACACCTCCGCCCCCACAAAATTGAGAAGCTGGCGGGACATCAGACGTGCAGTTCCCAGACGCAGTGGCAAATTTTTCAAGATACTAGTTATCTTCACAAACGTGATGCCCTTGTGCCCGTCTACTACCAATATGAATTTGAAGAAGGAAGTGCTCAAAACACACTTTTGATGCTGCATCCATTTCCATTGTAGTTGGTTGGAGTTCGTCACCATGGCCTTAGGCCCTTATGTACATCAAGTTCTCCCGCCAGGCAAAGCACCATAGATTTATTTCTTCTTGTTAGGAATAGTACTAGAGATCCATTTGAAGGAAATTTTGTTTTTTTATGCCAAAATTCACAGATGTTCACCAATATCCCTATCTCCCACAAAAGCCATATATATTCTTCCTCCATTGCTCCACTGGAAAACATGTCTCAGCTCGAACCCGAGCTCGAACCCAACATGAGGAATCCCATAGCTCGCCAGACTAGCATGCAGATCCCATTTGTTTCCAGTCATGCTGAACACCTCCGCCGCCACAAAATTGAGAAGCTGGCGGGACATCAGACGGGCAGCGCCCAGGCGCAGTGGAAGCTTTTTCAGGCTACTAGTTATCTTCACAAACGTGCCGCCCCTGTGCCCGTCTATTACCATTATGAATTTGGAGAAGGAAGTGTTCAAAACACACTTTTGATGCTCCATCCATTTCCATTGTAGTTGGTTGGAGTTCGTCACCATGGCCTTCTGCGCATCCGGTTCTCCCGCCAGGCAAAGCACCAAAGATTTATTTCTTCTTGTTAGGCACATTACTAAAGATCCATTTGAAGGCAATTTTGAGTTTTTATGCCAAAATTCACCAATGTTCAAGATGGATCAGAAACCTTTGTATACTAGTACACGTTTTCTATGCCCATCGTTCTCCAACGTGACAACTTCATTGTTTTATTTTAAAACATGGATCTCTCTTTCCCTGGCTTTACAGATAGCTGATATTATTCTGCACTACTTGAACTTCTAGCAAATGATCTAGGGCTCGATCTGTGCATTTCATTCTTGCTATATCGGCAACATCACAACGACATAGGATACTTCCCAGTATAAACACATCAAGCTTTGCAAATGGATTGTCCATCAGTCCCCTACACATGCTTTGCAAATGGATTGTCCATCAATCCCCTACACATGAAAATCCAAACAATAGTGGAAACTTAAAACAATCATAGCAAATATGTGTTGAATCAATCTTTTGAAATTTCTCACTAGTTATTCGAAGGTTCATATAGCGCTCCAGCTTTCCAGGTTGTCATGGGCATTATTCAAAACAAGAGGGTTATGAATTTCATTGAAGGTAGTCAAATTAAAAGGTTTACACGGTTAATTGATATTGATAATATTAACATATTACCTAGAAATGTTGGTGCTAATCAATAACTATTGGATTTTTGTTGAATCAAATCGCAATCTGACAAGACAAGGTGTAGAAGGAAGACAAGGTGTAGAAGGAATTTTGTTGTGATTCAATCAAGTAGCGTCGGATAGAGAACAAGTTGCATTGCTTTTGTAACAACAACTTTTGCATGGCGTGTCATTGGTTGGGCATTTACCTTTACGAGAACATGCACAACATGTAAGTGGAAGTAGGTGAGTATCATAAGCACCTCTTATGCATGAAATTTGTTGGGCACTTAAGTCTTGGAATTTTATTTTTTTTGAAAAAAAGAACAACAGTTGGAAGATAGTTAGTGTGAAGTCTTTTGACCCATTCGAAATAAATTAACTTGTCAAACACATTTTCAAATATTGCTGATTATTTTTTTTAAGTTAATCAATATTTTATAATGGTAAAACTACATGCGTCGTGTCATAAATGCTCACAATGTTTATGAGATAGCTAGTACATGGACTAAATTTTTTCAATTAAACACATAAACTCATCTAAAAATTATTTATGATGATTTGTTTATAAATTCATCTCAAAAGATTATGATAATTTAGAACTTGATATTGAAGTCATCTTGCTCCTTAGTTTTCATAAGCTTCTCATTATCATCTTTATATATTTGGATAGAATAGAAAAGAAAATGGATAAAGAGACATAGTCAAGCAAGTCAAGAAGTCGCACAACTCATGATGAGAGAAGAAAAAAAATAAGTGTTGATCGGAATTATCACTACTCACCAAAACTTTCATTTAGAGAAGCATACTCACCAAAACTTTCATTTAGAGAAGCATGCAGTAGGTCAAGTCAATCTCGTGTCGATCTACAAGGTGAAACGAAAAATATCAAGGCTCATACAATTGATGGTGAGCACTAGAGGAATGAATATGTGGAGACGTGGCTGCTAGGAATGAAGAAGTACTTCGAGTTACATAATTACTGTGCACAGGTAGAAGGGAGAATTTCCATCTATCATCTAAAGGGAAAAACATCAATGTGGTGGGATCAAATCATTCAAATAAAACACATTGATGAGAATAAGGTTACTTGGAGGGATTTTAAAAGGTATTTTCAAAATAAATACTTAACCAAGAAATACTATGAAAAGAAAATGAAACAGTTCTTTGAAATCAATCTTGAGAGTATGACAATAGATGAATATGAAAGAATATTCTTAGAGTTGTTGAAATATGTTTCATTCATTGATGATGAGCAAGTTAAAATTTAGAGGTACTTGAGTGAGATGCCATCATTTATGAGTGACAAGATACAATATGATGACCCCAAGACATTGGAGGAAAAAAAAAGGTAAGATAAATGTCTCTATGATTAGGAAGACTGACTTTTCAAAAGGCTTGGGAAGACAAAAAGAAAAAAAATATGGAACATAGGAAGAAGGAAATTAAGCCAACATTTTTAATAAATACTTCTCAAGGATAGTCAACTCTCAAGGAGACCAGAATGATAGAGGAAATAGGGAAAATACCAAGGAAACCACCTATTCAATGTTGGGGTTGTGGAGGAGACCACATGTATGGAGATTTCTCTCACTGAGGTGAAAAAGTGAGGATTGTTCACAATGTACAACAATATGCGACAATTGAAAACATGGGAAGAAATGTACCAGGGATCTACGCAACCCTCGATAACAAGAAAGATGAGTTTTTGTAGCACATGATTGAAGTGGATCCATAAGGTGATTTTCGAGTGCAGTTTGCGTATTGGACCAAAAAATAAAAAATCTTTGAAATCCAGCCATGGGGTTAATAAAGGTCCAATGGACCTTGGGATGCAACTTGGGAGCATGAGGATGCTATGCAGACAAATAACCTACATATTTTTGAAGACTTTTGAAGCTTTTGTATGTACATGTGTATATAATGCACTAAGTAAAGTACATAAATAAGGGGGCAGGGGAATGTAATACTCCTAATCTGAACCCCAACTGTAAATGAAAATATAAATGTACATATAGGCATGTGAGTAATTGGTATCAAGTTTTGGTTAAATTTGGCGTGCACCTGAGTAGTGTGCAAGTATTGTTTTCGAAAGAAAGAGCACGAAAATTCCATAGTGTTGCATGCACATGAGTAAGTGTGTGTGTGTTTCACATCAAGGGAAGTGTGTGCACATTCCATAGTGTTGGGAGTAAGTTTGTGAGGATTACCTTGAAGTGCGCATTAGACCAAGTTTTATATGTGTGTGTGTGTGAATTTGAGGCCTCAGAGCCTGTGTGGTTATTGGGCTAGTGAACTGGGATGCAAAAAGGCTAGTGTGTCTATTCTTGTAAAATGAAATCACACTCAAATTATTAATAAAATTACATTGTTTCCCAATCAGACAAAAAGAAATGAGGGTCTAAACTCCACCGAAAAGGGAAAATGGGGGTTTGAGTCCAAGGGAATATTTTGTTAATATTTTCGAAAATTATAATTTAAGGATATTTATTTATCCTATATTTCTAAGGGATGGGAACAAATAACCAAGTGTCTAAAGATAATTCTAATGGTGACAATTGTCCAATTATGACTATGCAAATATATGGTTGAACCTTAGTGTATTTTGGGGGAGATTCACTCATTTTTCTTGAGGGGTCAAACCATTTGAATGGGGGACGACCATTACATTATCTGTAGTGAAAAACTTGGAAAGGGGTTTCGATCTAGTAACCAACTTTTTTTCTATCAAAGAGGCAGGTTGTTAGGCCCGTGAGCATTGTCTCTGGGTGAGAGATTTGTTGTTGAAGAGGCGGGTTGTCATGCATGTGAGAATTCTCTCAAGAGGAGATATTTTCTAGGAATTGTTCCCTAGTGCATTAGGCATTAGTTGTAGGGCTATGATACTTCTTGTCTCACCTATTATTGAAGGCCTGGAAGGGAAGTGGGGCAGTCGAGGGACTGTTGAGAAGAGAAGGGGTACACTTCTTTGGGTGTGAAAAGAATTGGGGAATGGGAGACCATAGGTTATTTGCAATAGTTGGGCACCTTGGAATGAGAAGTTTTGTTGATTATTAAACCTTATTCTAGAATTTGGAATCATTTTCCCTCGTTGATTTGAAGACGTAACTCGAGGGTGACCTAGTGTTGAACATTTATGAGAAACATAGTCTATGGCTGGGAGGAACGTCTAAGCTCTTTGCGCAGTTGGTCACTCTTTATGGGTTTATTTCCTGTATGATGTTGCATATGATCAAGTGTCATTATTCAGTATAATGTTGTTTGCACATGTAAAGTGTGATATTGTTATTCAGTATTTTTTGTTGCACATACAAAATATGACAATTATTAAGTATTCTTGTTAGTTAATTATGAAACAATGTTCATGAGTTTCTGAGGCGAGACTAGAATTGTCATGTGGACAAAGAAATAATTTGTGCCCACAAGAGGTTAGGTTCATTGTTCACACGGGAAAGCAGCCCGTGCACAAGGAGAACGAAATTTGCATGTCACCAGAATGGTTATGCACATAGTAGTAATAATGTGTTCAAAGTGGTTACACACACAATAATACTTGTGTGCTTTGAATGATTGTTCGCATAGTTGTATTGTGTGTTAATTCGGTTGTTATAACTAGTAACTGAAGACAAAAATTTGTGTGGCCCGTTCTAGCTTTAGATCATGCATGTTACCTCAAGTGTTTCTACGTAGATTAGCATTATAGTGTAGAATCTACACACTAAATTTTTGGAGTGGCATTGCTCAACAGTAAGCTAGGGATGTTACAAAGTGGTATCAAAGCATTTTGTTAGTGCCGGTAATAGGGGACGTTCGAAATTGGTAAATTAAATAACATGAATACTTAATGACTGTCATACTCTTCATGTGTGAAAAAAAATATTGAATAACATCACTCTTTACATCTGCAAACAACATTATCCATAATAACGATAATTGATCATATGCAACATCATACAAAAAATAAACCCATATCAGACATAGGTAAATAAACACACTGTAATTAGAAAAGCACATAAAGGAAACTTATATTTTATAAATAGTCACCATCTACGCGTAGATATCAAATGATCCTCCCATCCATAGATTATTTTTCTCATAAATTATCATCAAAGGATCATTCCTAAGCTAGGGCTTAAACTCCACCAGAAAAAAATGATTCCTAATACCAAGCTAAGGTCTAATAATCAGCAAAAATTCTTAGTCCAAGGTGTCCAATTGTTGCAAGTAGCCTATAGTATCTCATTCCCGACATGCCTATACAACCCCAGGAAGTGTGCCCCTTCTCTGCTCAATAGTCCCTCGACTACCCACTTCCCTTCCAGTGTTTCAAGAATAGGCTGGAAAAAAATTCTAAGAGCCATGTAACTAATTCTCAATGCACTAGGGAAGAATTATTAGAAAATATATCACCGGGAGAGAATGCTCATAGGCCTCACAACCCACCTCTTTGAAGATAAATCTCTCACATGGAGAGAATTCTCACAGACCTAGAAACCCGCCTCTTTGACAACAAAAACTCTAGTTACTAGATGGAAACCCATTTCCAAGTTTTTCTTTGTAGATAAGGGAATGGTCATGTCGAGTTCACATGGTCTCACCCCTCAAGAAAAGTGAGTGAATCACGCCAAAGGAATGAATTCTCCATGTATCTCATCCACCCCAGTCCTTTTCTTATGCTTTCTAATAGGAGATGGACTTGAGCTTTTGGGCGCTTTCCAAAATGAATTTTTTGGTGAGTGGTGATGATTCCTATCAACACTTCTTTTTTTTACTCTGTCATCATGAGACCTTCAACTTATTAACTTCCTTAACGTTGTCTCCTTATCCATTTTCTTTTCTATTCTATCCAGTATTTGAATCAACTTGATATTGAAGCCATCTTGATACTTTTTGGATTTCATAAACATATCATTATCATCTTTATAGCATTGGACATATTTTTGTAGTTCCTTTATGGTTTATATCAAGTTTATGAACTCCTCTTTGCCTTCTCTATGATCGTTGGATTATGTACTATCAATACCCATACCGATATAAAAACCCGTGAATTCATCATCATGGTTGTAAGTTCTCTTTGCATCTTTGATGCTTTTGACTCTCTGTGTTAATTCTATAATGATCTAATTGTTGTTAACTATGCAAAATGTGCAGGAAATAATATTTGTTAGATGAATTCATGCGACAACTTCATGAAAAATATGGACAATTTTGTCTGAATCCTTTCTTCTGATTTCTTGGATGATTTTAATGTCCCAATTCAAAATTTCTGGGTGAATAATTGGACTCCTCTGTTGAAAAATTTCCCATCGACCACTCCCTTTCATAATTTTGATTTTTTTGCTGTAAATTAGGGTCATTTGGAATTCACAAAAATACCCTTTTACTCTTTCTTTCTGTAACATACCCAGCCACCCACAATCTAGGGTACGCTACCTTCAAGCCCACCCTTGGGACTTATTTCTCTTACCGATAGCTTTTTCATTATTTAAGGATGCATAAAAGAAAAGACTTTAATGACATGCACAACAGTAATTAGAAAGAATGCATAGTCTAAAGATTCATTTAAATGATAATTAAATATACAATGGAAATAAAATTCATATACATGTAAATGATACCATAACAAAGAGCACTTGTCTTTATGAAAGATGACACCAACTGGCTGCAGACCAAGGATATTCCACCCAACCGTAGACACTATCATTCCAGATCTCAACAATAGTGTCACCCCTGAGCCAGGGCTATGAATCCACAAGGATGGTTCCAAAGTGTGCTTGGGTTCCCAAACCAGTTAGCTCCCAAGATCTCATAGGTTTCCCAACACCCACAACAATCCAAGTACCCATATCTCTTCTACCCAGCCTGTACCGCCCAAGAGAATGGACCTCCACCCTTCTCTTCCACATAGTCCCTCTCCTTATTTTTGCAGGGCCTCCAGCACATCTGGTCCAAAATCTCAATGTTGGAACTCTCAAGACTCATAGTTGTGAGTAAAATAGGGCATAGGCTTATGCACCTCAGACGTGAAGGCCCCAAGTCATGGTTGGATTGCACCAACGACCATTACAACCAACTATCATGTGGCTAATTCTTCAATAGCTCGGTTCCCTTTCCCAAGCCAAGACACGTATGAGGATGGATCAATGGATGGTTCAAGGGGTGCATGGGAGTGCGTGAGGGGAAAAAATGAGTGAATGTACAGGAAATCAACGAACAAGACATTAGTCGAAACCCCCCCATCAGACCAGAGGTGAGCTTAAGTAACTTCATGGGGAAATCAAGAACCTCCCGGCCTTCCCCAAGAAGCTCACATAACTAATATCCTCCCTTAGACAAAACGGGTAATTAAAATAGGAATAAACACTTAGCCCCTTAAGCCCCCTTCTCTTGTGGAATAATAACCCTTATAACTCTAGTCCTTGCCCATCTAACAACCATCGATGTATTTATTATTAATAATGATAAACAAAACATTACATGTCTTGGGCATGCTAGCCTTTTAATAATTGTTTGGGCACTCTAGCCTCTCAACATTGTAACATTACATTATTTAAAATTGGGGTTCAAAACCTGGGGTGTTACACTTTCTTCCTTCTGAAGTCCTTTCACACAATGGTATTTAACATGTACCAATAAGCGGTGTCAATATTTAACATATACACAGTGTGTCAATATTATGCATGCACCACCAATTTCCTCTGCGCAAACCAAAATTTTAGTGTGCACACCTATGCACCATTATTTTCTACATATTTCCAGCGCCACATCCCTCAATGTCCAAATTTAGTATGCAGACTTGCACATTCTTATTTTGTGTGCACCATGGTAGTGTTGTAATTCCAAATTCAACCACTTACCAGTAGTAATTTTTACCTTAAGTAGATACTTGGCCCATGCAGGCTCAATTTTGAAACTGGATGTTTGATACCAAACTATAACATCACCCATTACGATCACTAACAAAATGATCTGATACCAATTTGTGACATCTCCAGTTACCAACACTAACAAAATTCTCTAATACCACTTTGTAACATCACCATCTTACTGTTAATAAATACCACTCCAAAAATATAGTGTGTATATTCTACACTATAACATTAATCTATGCAGAAACACTTGAGGTAATGCACACAATCCCAAGCTAGATCATGCCACAAAATTTTTCCTCTTCATACACTAGTTATAACATTGGAATTAACACAACATAAAACTATGTGCATAGTCATTCAGAGAACACAAGTATTATTTTGTGTGTAACCATTCTAAACACATGATTACTACTACGCACACAACCATTTTAGTGTCACACGCAAAAAAAATTCCCCTTGTGCTCATACTTCTTTCCCGTGCACACAACAAACCCAACCTCTTGCACACGTAGATTACTTATCCGTGCACATGACAATACTAGCCTTTCCTTGGAAACTCATGACCATTATTAAAAAATTAACTAATAGGAATACTTAATAATTTTCATACTCTGCATGTGCAACAACAAATACTGAATAACAATATCACGCTTTACATGTGCAAACAACATTATATATAATAACGAAAAATTGATCATATGCAACATCATACATGAAATAAACTCATATCAGACATAGGTAAATAATCACACAATAAATTAAACAAGCACATAAAGGACACTTATATTTTACAAAGAGTCACTAGTTATGCACAAAGCTTAGACATTCCTCCCATACATAGACTTTGTTGCTCATAAAGTTTCAGCAACAAGTCACCCTCAAGTTGGGGCTTAAAATATACCAGGGAAAAATGATTCCTAATTCCAAGATAATGTATAATAATAAACAAAATTGTTCATTATAAGGTGCCCAACTACTACAAATAGCCTATAGTGTCTCATTCCCCATATGCTTGTCCCACCATAGGAAGTGTGCCCTTTCTCTTCTCAACAATCCCTCGGCTTCCCACTTCACTTCCAGGGCTTCAACAACAGGTCGAACAATAATTCTAAGATCCCTATAACTAATTCTTAGATCAGTAGAGAAAAATTCCTAGAAAATATATCACATGGAGATAATGCTCACGGGCCTGACAACCAACCTCTTCGACAAAAAATCTCTAACCTAGAGAGAATTCTCATGGGACTAACAATCAACCTCTTCGAAAACAAAAACTTTGGTTACTCTATGGAATCCTCTTTCCAAGTTTTTCTCTGCAGATTAGGTAATGGTCATCCCCAGTTCAGATGGTCTGAACCCTCAAGAAAAATGAGTGAATCCACCCTAAGGAATGAGTTCCCCCCCAAAATGCACTAAGGTTCAACCATACATTTGCATGGTCATAACTATACACGTTTCAACTTTAGAATTAGTTTTATCCACTTGGTGACTCGTTCCCATCCCTTTCAAACTTAGGATAAATATATATCCATAAATTATACTTTTCATAAATATTAATAAAATATTTCCTTGGACTTAAGCCCCCTTTTTCACTTTTCAATGGAGTTTATCCCCCTATCCATTTTCTCCCGATTGTTCTACGCGTAGCACTGTGATTTTATTAATAATTTGAGTGTGATTACATTTTACAAGGATAGGCGCACTCAAATTTTTTCATCCCATCTCACCATCTCAATAACCACACAGGCTCTCCAGCCTCATATATATATATAACTTAGTCTGATGCACACTTCAAGGTAACCCTCCCTTGATGTGAAATTCACGTGCAGTTGCTCAGGTGCACGCAACACTGTGGAATGTGTGTGCTCTTTCTTTGGAAAAAAATCCTCGCGCACTACTTAGGTGCGCACAAAATTGAACCAAAACTTGATTCCAATGGCTCACGAGCCTATATGTACATTTTCATTTTCATTTACAATTGGAGTCTGGATTAGGGGTATTACATTCCTCTCCCCCTTATTTACACATTGTTCTTAGTGCATTATATACACATTTACATACATAAACTTTAAAAGTCTTCAAAAATATGTGGGTACTATGTCTGCATAGGATCCTCGTGCTCCCAAGTTGCATCCTCAGGACCATACCAGG
This sequence comes from Picea engelmannii, assembly GCA_009831015.1. NCBI lineage: Eukaryota > Viridiplantae > Streptophyta > Pinopsida > Pinales > Pinaceae > Picea > Picea engelmannii. The sequence goes on from ML808802.1 coordinate 146,731, forward strand.
TCCATTAGATCTTTACTAGCACAATGGCTTGATTTTGAATTGTTTGATTTTATGGTCTAATATGAAAACCAGTCGCACTCGAAAATCGCCTTCTAGATCCACTTGAATCACATTCCAATCAATTACATGATTAGGATCAAGAAAGTATTTTTAAGTAAAGATACATGAAATACATTATGAATGCATAAGGATGTAGGTAGTGCAAGGATATATGTGACCGAACCAATACTCTCTATGATTTCAAATGGCCCACAATAGTGTGTTGCTATCTTAGAAAAATTTTCCAACTTCATGGGAATGCATCTTGCTTTTACTTTCAAGAACACATGGTCACCCACTTTAAAATCTCTCTAGGTTATACCTTTATCTGCGTATCTTTTCTGCCTATCTTAGATATCCTCTAAGTTATGTTTTATTTTTACCATTGTCTCTTCCATTTCCTTTAGCAAATCTGGCCCAACCACTGCATGGTCTATTTGGCTGTCCCAAATCATTGTTGCATTGCACTTTATACCATAAATATCTTGAAATGGGCTCATCTTTGAAGATTTTTGATACCCATTGTTGTAACAAAGTGATAAATTCAAATGGATTTTTTCCTTCAACTTACGATGTAGGTAATCTATTCAAGATGTGGACGGTTGTACATACTGCTTCACCCCTCTACCAAGTGTGGACAGTATTCCCATTTTGATGGTTTATCCATCACATACATCATGATCATATCTTCAATCACTTGATTTACTCTCTTTGTTTTTCCATCTGAATCAGGGTGATATGTTGTGCTAAAGTTCACATTTTTCCCAAATCCTTTGAATAGCCTTTTCCAAAAACTTGATGTCAACCTGGAATCTCTTTCACACACAATTGTCTTAGGTACACCATGTAGCCTAGAAATTTCTCTCAGGTATATTAGCAATGTTGGTTTCCTTATGAGTTGAATTCACTGGAATAAAATGGGCAAATTTAGTAATATTGTCCACCACTACCATAATATAATCATGTTTCTTGGTTGTTTTGGGAAAATTAGTAATGAAACCCATGGTTACGACTTCCCACTTCCACTCAAGAATGGGAAAAGACTATAGAAAAAAAATTGGGTGTCTGTGCTCATCCTTAACCTTTTGACATTCAAGGAATCTAACAATAAAATTAGCAACCTCATTTTTCATGCCTAACCAATAGTATTATTTTTTGATCACTACAATTGTCTTCTAGTATCTTGGGTTCCCAACATAAGGAACTTTATGGATCTATAACAATACCATATTTTTCAACTCTTGGTCATTTGGAACATAAACTCTGTGTATATACATGAGAATTACATCCTCTTTTAGCTCATAACCTTCAAATTTTTGTTGCAATTTACATTGCTATAATTTTACCTTTATGTCCACATAGCGCTGATATGATTTGGAAAAAT